>APFE031177319.1:0-11018 GCA_000404065.3 Pinus taeda
AACTATAAAATTCACTTATATATTTAACCAAGAAAAACTACAAAATTAATTTATCTAAACCTACTTTAAATAGCACATAAAATAAAACTATAGAATTCACTTAACTATAGAACCTCCTCTTAATGGTATCTCAAGTAAAATTTGTGAATGTATTTTTAGTTTATGTGTAATCTGTGTCATGTGATAAATGACGTCAACTTAGGCTGTTTGATACTCCATCAAGGTCTAGCGCATCAGTTACACTTTTTGGAGGGTTTTTTGGCACTCTTTAGGCTATGCCAAGAAGAAGAGGGGTTATGCCATATCCAACATCAACGAGAAAGTAGTAAGAGTGGTAACGCAAATACTGGCCGACAAGGTTATGCGCAAGTGCCGCGCAGACGAGGTACCCTCGCTGGTGGTAGCACTTGCTGAAAAGTGCGCGGAGGGGGTCCAATTCAACTGGTTCGAGTTCCTCTGCAAGGAATTCTTGGAGAATTGCCACGAAGCTTAGGAACAAGGAAAAATGTTCCACTATGCATGGCTTCTGTTGTCCATGGTGCTCATGGCAGGAGAATTACCTGAAGACTGTCAATTCCCCATAATTGATAGGAATCTGTCAGAGGCCGCAAAGTATGCTTCGCTTTGGGCCACAAAGAATGTTGAAAGGGTCCGCGACAATAAATATTTTGGGTGTTCATGGAGATGAACCTCAGAATGGAGATCAACTGCAAGCAGCAGTTTTCGCCCACTGTCTACAACAACCTGTAGAGTTTTTCGGAATTTTAAAGAAGACATCCACAGTATATACATCAGAGTGCGCAAAGACCCGGCCAAACAATGGAGGAAGCTATGCTTTGTCACCACAGATGATGTCATCTTTAACGTCTTGGAAACGTGGTCGCTGGAGTGGTGCGACCCCAACCTCGTGAAAATAGAGAATTCGGAAACACAAAGGCAGAAAGAAGAAGCCAAACTGTGCATGGCCCAGTTGGAAGAAAATCGAAGGAAGGAGGCAGCAACAGCCGAAGCACGTATGGCACAGGACGCTGCGCAAACAATGAATGAACTGGAAAAGGCAGCAACAACAACCGCACAGGAGGCAGCCGCGAATGCGTGTGAAGGCCAAAAGTCGCCTTCGCATGGGCATGAAGCAGAGGAAGAAGGGGGAGGCACGGACTTGAAAACCGCATCAACACAGTTGAAGCGACCACACCCGACCAAGCGGACAAGGTCGTGCAAGAAGGTTAAGGCATCAAAATTGTCTATGGACCTGATCACCCTTATCGAGGGTGATTTGCATGACATCGGTGAAATAGTGCACGATGTCACCTCCGAGGTCCTCCAGGATTTGATGCTGGAGAACCAGATTGTGTTGGGGGTCCTCAGGACGCAGTTGCAGGAGTTGCAGGTGCGCACTCCTCAACAGGGAAAATTTTAAGCATGGAAATTTATTTTAAAGTTTTGAAACGTTAGCGAATATTGCTGGTACATGATATGGAATTTGTAAAATGTTTGGCAATGTTTTTGTAAAAGTATTCAAGTTTCTGTTAATTTAATATAATCTCTATTTAAAATTGTGGCGATTTTTAAGGCAAAAGATTTTTACACTATAAAATTTGGAAGAATAAGATTTAGAAAGAATGTAAATTAACAATTCTTTTTTATCGGAAAAACATGGAAAATTAACCCACTTGCGAATATTAGCCCCTAAAATTTTCCCTGCTCCTCAGGCTGGTACCCTTTCAACCAGCCTTACAGTTGGAACAACGACAGCCGAATAGATGACGCGTGCCCGGGTGACGAATATAGTCGTGTTGCTAGAAGGGGCATTAGTGACAGCGAATGAGGCCAACGGGCCTACAATTAGCACGATGAAGGGTCTCAGAATCAACCTGGCTGCGCTCCCACGGGATACCTTATACGTTCTGCAGGATGGGATAACGACAGAACTGCGGGCTAGGGAGAGTCGCGCACTACAAGTCATCAGCGAGTAGAAAATAAATATGGAACAGTTGAGCTTGCAATGTGACGAAGTGGTGTCACAGAATCGATAGCTGGAACACGTAATAGATGACGCTTGTCAAAGCATCCTAGAGCTGGCCATCCTAGTGGACACTCTTGCAGAGGCGCGCGTCTTCAGGTTAGTAGCAGGGGTACGAGAGGTGCGGGAGGAATTGACAAAGGTTCAGCCGGAGTTGAACCTCCAGATCGTTGAGCTGCGGTTAAAGGCGTGGTCGTCCACCCCTCCGGAAGTTAGAGAATAGCGCGTTAGCGCTATTACAACGGGATTGGACAAAATTGACAGTGTAGTGCAGGACTACACCAACATGTTGGAAGAGTCATTGGAAGTCTTCATAAGTTTGCAGGAGGATCCCAACATCCAACGCTTAGAGACAGAGGCGTGAGAACTCCAACAGCAGTATGACACCGTCAAAGGGACTGCGCAGGCGGTGGCCCTCACCCAGAGGCTCGTGCGGATGCAGCAGGCCAAAGAGCTGACGGAACAGGTGGACGCGCCACGAAACAATGAGGTAGTACTGAAGGCACGCGTTCAACCTTGCATCGGCGAGGCCTTCACTATCACGGAAGCAATTGAAGGCAAGCTCACAAACATGCGGGGGGTACACATACAGGTGTAGAGAAGCACTTTTGACAACGTGGTCTCGGGACAACGCATGCAACAGATCCAACGGGCAACAGCTCAGTGCACTGTCGACCTGGCCGCAGTTCGAGTAGAGTTGGAGGGGCTTCATGCAAATATCTCTGTGTCAGTAGAGTGACTCGAGGGCGAGTCATGATGTTTGTGCTGGGGGCCCGTTGGGCATCGAATCCCCCCAAGATAGTTTTGACCGAATATTTATTTAAAAGCTCCGCGAATTACAGGCGCGAGGCGCAAAATTATAGTAGAGTCACAGGGTTGTCCGCCCTAGTTTTTGTAATGTAATGTCGGCTGGATAGACCTACCCATGGTACGCGGACCACGCGATTGTATAAATAGAGTGAGGCTCTAAGTTGTAAAACATATCAATATCAAGATCAACATGGAAGTTTGATTCTAAGTATAGAATTTGTCTTTGGGTCGTAGAGTAGGAGAAGGCTCTACAGCTGAGTGCGCAGAGGCCTAGTAGTCTGCAGCTGAGTGTGCGGACCCATGTAGCTGAGTGCGCATGGCAGGACGAGTCTGTAACAGTTGGAAGAATCAATAAAGAGAAAGTTTACCATATTTCTGTGCATCTTTTCCTGTTTCAATATATGTTTGGGTATAATTTGCAAATATACTATTTATATGATGTGTGAGCTTATTTGAATGTTTTGCATAACCAATTATAACATAAGGCGTCCAAATACGCGAAGGTAATTAACTGGTATAAGAAGATAAGTAAGGTTGCAGGTAATAGCCCCAAGTGTGGCTCTAGTAATGCGGAAGTTCCACAGTCCCTGGTTAGGGCTATGCGAAGGCAATATATCAGGGCGTAAGGGACAGAGAAGAGTGCGAAGTGACCTATGAGAAGGGACACTCAGTGAGACCAGTCCAACCCCTCAGACATCTCAAGGGCGCGGAAACCTATTTTTTGCACCCTCCCATACTACTTTGGGTGAGACCTCGATCCACGCTCTGCGGAATGTTGCCAAAAGGGCCAGTAGTACCGGGATTTGCTTGGCCAAATTAACTCTGAACTTGGGTGAGGCCCCAATAAGCCAATACACTCCCTCACAATAAGAGAGGAAATCTTCACAGGTCCAAGCTTCTCCACGAAGTATGCAAACTCCATTCTGGATAGAGGCTTCGTAAGAAAATCAACTATCTCCTCATTAGTGGAGATATACTGGAGCTTCACTGCTCCCGTTTGCACCATGTCTCAGAATGAAGAGGTGCTTGATCTAATGTGCTTCAATCTATCATCATGGTTGTCACTTGCAATTGATAAATACAGTACCACAAACAACCTTTGAAGCTGCACTGTTGTCGAGCCGCCAAATTGCTATTATTTTCACCATCAAATTCTTTCCTTTGTGATCACCCCTTCAATCATTTATTTTCATTTTTACCACAATCCTTCATAATAAGCCTTGATAATTTAATATGCATCAAGTAGTTAATTTTCATGCATTTCTTTTATTTTTAAAGAATTAAGAAGTATTTTGTTTGGTTTTACTAACGATAGTTTTCTAAATTAATCTATGTAGCTATCTCCATGAGCAAGGTAGTACCACCATTGTTGAAGAAAATATGGCATGTGGACTTAGTTTCTAAAAGATCTAATACAGATTTTTTTTTGTCAAATTTCACGCAGCTTGCATGTTTGAACCTTCAACAAGAGATTAAAGGAAATACCTGACAATTTTGACTAGTCAACATCCAGTCAATTTTGACCAGTCAAATTTCAATTTTGAGGAAGGTTGAAAGGGTGGGGTGACCATGTGTCCAGATAAAAAATGTATCATCAACAAAACAATATCAACAAATGGGTTTTTGGAAGATCTAGCAAGGGCTAATTCTTTAAAACGTTCCATAAAGATGTTGGCAATAATAGGGAAAATGAAGACCCCATGGGTTTAGTCTATTCATAGCAGATCTCTTTAAAAGTAAAGAAGGTTGATGTAAGGAAAATGTTAATAAGGTTGAGATTTTTAGGGCCTATAAGGTTGGAGAGCATGTTAAGGGATTCAAGGATAGGGATCTTGGTGAATAGACAAAAACATTAAAACTAACCGTAATATCATTATCATCAAGTATAAGATGTTGATATTTTTGAATAAAATTAGAAGAAACTTTGATAACGGAGGGGAAACTCATGCATCTCTTGAAGTAGCCTAAGAATTATGAATGATCAATGAAATATACATTCACAAATTCATGTATTTAATTAAAGAGAAACGTTGACATATGTAACCTCACAAGTGAAGGACACCTTGAAACTCTGGCATATCCAGTGTGACACCCATACTATACAACTTTGAATAATGACATTCCCTACAACTTAGTTTCTTATGCAAGCAACACTTGCAATATAGTAACTATATTCATAGAGCTCAAGTCTATACAACAAAGTTCACCATGTTGTAAATTACTGTACAAACCAATTGAATTCCAAGAAAGGGAACCATAGCCTCATAACATGTACTTAAACTTTGTTGAGTAAATTTGTGAAGTTTTGGATTTTTCATGTAGATATGTGTATTAGTCTTAATTATTTGTAAATGGAAATGTTTGCTGATATATACGAAAACAACCCTCAATCTTAAAATATATCTCAAAGAAATAAAGGCTCCTAAATAATTTTATGATTTTCATATTCAAATATCTTTTAAATTTTAGGACCTTAACATTCAACTTAAATATAATCAAATTAAATACTATACAAATTGAGAAAGTGAGAAAGTGAAACAAAAATCATGAACTTACACCGAATCCCCATATCCAAATTTAAAAGCCAAGACATATCCTTACTAGAGAAGTTGTTTATCAGCTCATAAAATCTATTATTATTAGAAATTTCTAATTTTTCATGGCAACTCATTATTTAGAATAAACAATACAACAAAGGAGATGAACTATTCAAATTAACTAATCATTTGAAATCAAAGTCAATAAATATGTATTTCCTCTATCACATAAAGGCATATTTAACCTAAGAATCAAGCAATGCAGTTGTAATAAAGAAAATAACTTCTACAACTTATTCAAACTATGAAGTTAATCATGTCAATTTCTCCAAACATCACTATATTACTTCAATAAATCATGTATTATGTAGTTGTTCGCCATTTTGACAATATTAATGGGTAATCCTTTTACATTTGAAAGTTGGGCCTCTTGTAACTTCAACACAAAGAATACCAACACATGTTTTTTATTAAAATAATCAAATAATGATAAAGAAGAAAATGAAAAACTATAGTGAGCTTGTTCCATTTTAGATCCAAACAGGTCGCTAGAATGAGGACGTGCATCTACATGAGATGATCATGCTTCTAAAGGACCTTTTCTAGAAGAACACGTACAGTTAACAAGCGACTATCACACTATTCAACGTAACCTATAGTCTCTGCGACAACTCCATACTAGCATGGTTTTCTTGGTTTTTCCCCATCGAATTAGAAACCCTTTGGACTAACTCTCTAGGACCCCCCACTCCACCATTGACAAGGATTGATTCAGTACTATTTCGGTTGGAAGTTCATATTACCATTTACAGTTAAGGAAAAATTGTCTCCATTTATGCGCATGCATTGCAAAATTCCACACCTTTGGCCTTTGTTGACTGTGATTTTGCAATTCCTTGTGTTGATTTTCATTTTTCAATCTCAAATAATCAGTTTTCATTGCTCAAATTTCCCTTGAACTTTCATGAATACAAACTACAACAACAAAAAATAACTTTGGGATCAACAAGAAGATGATAAGGGGCAACGGGCAAAAATAAGTATAATGAGACACAATAAGATAAGGGAGACAAGCCAAATTAAATGGAGTATGCAAATAGACTGCCACTGATAATAAAGCATGGCATGTAGGTAGCTTTTGATTGGGATAATTATACCTATTTAAGGAGCACAATGTGCAATCATTCCGGTGTTGTCAATGGAAACGGTGGCACACCTAGAGGTGAAGGCGAATCCACAATAGTGTAACCATAATTTAGTTGAGACTTTTGGCCAACCCAAAATCATGGTAGATACTCATAAGAATTGAACTTGTGGTCAAATGTAATAGTACCTGATCATTTGAAATGCAAATGTATTATTATTGTTTTTAAAAAATTGAAATCAGTATTGATTATATTGAAAGAAAGTTGCAACCACAATGTGTAGTGGGCTTACAACTCATAAAGAAAGACCCTGATACCAGGGATTCAAAAAGTCTCAAGATTTCAACAGTACTACTTGCAAGCTGCTTAATTCTTACAATTATTTATACATCACCAAAAAGCTTATATATATATAAACCTAATATACTGGCATGCCAACAAAACCATATGGCATAACACAAAGAAACCCAAATCTTAAAAGAATACATGCCCATTGACGACTTCTTACTTGATGTTTGTGTGGAGATTGAGTTGCAAGATTGCATTTTCATATACCATCTCTCCTTGGTTTTGTTGAATTGTTTCGTCATATTTGAAAGTCGATAATCCTCGGAAATGATGACAAGGACTGGGAGATCCTATTAGGACCTAAAACCAGTTCATAAAGCATGTTATGGTATGCAAAAAATTTCTCAAGTTGGTTGCTTTGGTTGCTCACCATTGCAAAAAAATTATGCATTTGTAGTTATATGAGGCTCCAGTTGGGAAGACATCCTACTGTCGTAGTGGGAAAATGCATCTTGTAAGTCCTCAATCTGACAACCATTACTCCACTGAATCTGAAAAAGATCGCGAAATTTGCACAAGATGCATTAATTGGAGTGTCTATGGCCCTCTTTGTTGGGTGCAAGTATGCAAAGGGGTTCAAAGCCAAAGACAATGAAAGAGACAAACAAATTCCAAAATGAATGAAACAAAAGAGGAAAACACCAATTGAACTAGAGAGAAACAGAGAACGTGCCACTACATAGAACAAAAAACAGGCCTGGCCCAAAAAGTAGATTCTTATCCAAGCTAGAAGGTAGAGCATGCAAAGACCTTACAATGCTTTCTTAACAAATACTTCAATGTAAACTATTAAGAGAACCTCACCTTTGTTATGCATGAATATCTCTTTAGGTTTAAAGACTCTCTCATCACCATGATTGAAGAAATGAGGGGTTTACAATAAGAGGGGCTTGTATTATTGCCTCCCTCATGTGCTTTAATGCACTATGCCACTTGTCCTTCTTGAGTGTCGAGTCCATGCCAATTCTAATGTTTCGCTGGAAGGTTGGAAACAATTGGTGGGAGAGAAACAAGAGTAGGAATCCTCCCATTTAGACTCAACATTCCACAATTTAGAAAAACTCTTTTGTTTTCCATTGAGTTTACCAAGGTATTGAAGATCCGAAGCACTTGGAAGAACCCTATAGAACCCTCTGGTTCTTAGGATCATCCCAGAGAGACTTGTGTTATGAGAAAATTATGGTAGGATTTGACATTTGGAAATCTGTAAATGTATTTCTTATCTTAATTTCTGGATATATCAAGGATGGAGAGGGTTTAAAAATAGATGCAAGTAAAATTTTAATTTTGTTGCTTAAAAAGTTTCAGAAAAAGAGTTCAAGACCTATATGGATCTATACTACTATGTTATATGCATGTTATAGTTTAATGGTCTTTTTCCCTAAATCATCATCATATAATTTTAACATAAATATATATATTTTCAAAAAAAAACTCACACGATCTTTACCCTTCTTTGGAATATTTAGATGGAGAGTGGCTCAACTCGTAGCCATAACAATGATGAATTGATGACCATTAAGAAAATGACCTAATTTAAAAATATGTGAGGTCGGCGAATTGCGAAAACCTCTCAACTTTATATTATATTATTATTCATGTATATAATGAAATGATATTTTTAAGTCCACTAACACAAATAGTGTAAATAAGTAATTAAAATTGAGCCTGAAATCATTAACCACCTCAAACTCAAAATCAAAAGCTCACTCGCGCTCGACTCTGTGTTGCTTCCGGCAAACGACGCGACCTCGTTTACCTCTCCTTGGGCCGTAATCTGCGTCTCAATCGGTTCGGCCTCCGAATCGTTGTACGGCGCTATACAGTGGTTTTTTGGCACTGTGGGTCAATCCCCTAAGTTTGGGGAAATCCTCCTCTAAGTTGTTTGTATAGCCCTGAGGTTACCAGTAATTTGTCGGGTTTTTGGTTGGGTTTCTGTTGTTAATCTCCATGGCGACTTTTGGCAACCCCGAAAATGCTCTCAAGAGGGCCCTAGGTAACTGTTTTCATTTATGTAGATATAGATTTAGTTGTGCATGTAGGTTGTTTGGACATAAGTAGAATTAGTGGTATCAATTTATTTATTTTTATTTTTTTTTTCAGATTTGAGTTGGAATATTGTAGCAAGGTAACTATAAAAAATATATGTAAGAAGAGAAGAAATTTGTGTGAAACTTAACTTTCGAGTAACTAACTTTGTTGATGTTAATGTATGCAGAATTGGAGAATGTTGGGCAGAAACAGGCGGCATTAGAATATCTTCATGACTTGATAACGTCAAAACGACATAGATATTCATGGCAAAAACCTCTTGAAACAATAATGTTCAAATATGTGGAACTTTGCGTGGAACTGAGGCGTGGCAGGTTTGCAAAGGATGGGCTTATTCAATATCGTAATGTATGCCAGCAAGTTAATGTGAGTTCATTGGAGGAGGTTATAAAGTATTTCCTGCATCTGTCTACTGAGAAGGCTGGTGGAGCAGTAGAGCCTTCTGGCCGGATGGCCTTGGATCATGTGGAGGACTTAGAGGCAGAGAAGAGGCCAAAGGACTTGATGCTCAGTTGTGTGAGTGTCAATGGAGAGAAAGAGCAGGAGCTTGTTACACCCTGGCTTAAGTTTCTGTGGGAAACGTATAGGACTGTGCTCGAAGTACTTCGCAACAATTCGAAGGGGGAAGCATTATACGCGGTAAGTCTACTTGTAGTTTCCTTTTCTTCTTTGGGAGTGCGTGTATATTAATTGTTGTTCTTAACCAATGTTCTAAAGTCCTGAAAATTTGGATGCATTGTCAAGCTGGATCGACCGTGGCCCATCTGGTTTTAGAAGCTTAAGTACTGGTTTTTTCTGGTTATGGCAAGTGTGGCAGAATTTTGTTCTATAATATCGTTAATTAATTAACAACATAGACTTGTCTGTCCTCCTAATTAAGATGTCCTGCTACCGAGTATAGCAGCTGCTGCGCCGGTATATGTATATTGGATTAGTTTTAATGCGTAATACAAATGTTAAAAGGATATTTTTGGATTTGGGTGTCTGACTACAATATTCGTAATTGGATGGATGGATGGATGCATAGATGACTGCACAGCGAGCCTTCCGTTTCTGTTTGCAATACAAGCGGACAACAGAGTTCCGCCGGCTTTGTGAAATAATTCGTAATCACCTGGTCAATTTGACTAAGTACAGGGATCAAAAAGGCATGCCTGATCTCAATCTAGCTGAGACTTCGCAGCTTTACCTTGATACAAGGTTTGAGCAACTGAAGGTTGCAACCGAGCTTCAGCTCTAGCAGATTGGTGAACTTTTAACTAGTTTTAAACTTGTCATTTTCATGTTTTGCCTTGTAGTGTTAGATTAATGACAGACATGACATGGTTGGATGGATGTGCAGGAAGCTTTTCGATCGATAGAAGATATTCATGGTGTTGTGTGCATGGTTAAGAAGACTCCCAAGCCCCAAATGATGGCTATTTACTATTCAAAGCTAACAAAGATATTTTGGATATCAGAAAGTCATTTGTATCATGGTTATGCATGGTACAAGCTGTTTATCATTCACCAAAGCAGTGGAAAAAGATCGGTTTTTGGCAATAAGAGATAAGATAGTAAATCCTGGTTAATCATTAAGGGGGAGGGTTAGAATTAATGCTTAATTAGTTATGTAAAATGCTGACAAAGTAGCCAGCAGATTTTGTGTTCTCTGCAAAAATAAAGCAGCAGATTGTTAGGGATTAAAGCAACAGATTGTTAGGGTGGTCAGTGCTGTTGGAAAGTGCTAGAAATTAGTTGTAATTGCAGTAGAATTATTCCAGAGTTGATTTTAGTAATAGTTTTACTATTTAATAATGTAGTTAACAGTTGAATCAATATATGAGATTTGCAGCAGTTTCTAGCTCACACAGTCACTGTGTTTTTAATTGTTTTATCTATATTTTTTATATGTATTTTTCTTCATAGTATTGTTGGCTTCTTAATTTTCTTTAAATAATTCATTTCATATTCAACAAGTGGTATCAGAGCACGTAAAATTATTTTGGGTTAAAGTTGTATTGTTGGAATTTCGCCAAAGTTAATCATGTCGAATTCTAACTAGATGCTAGTTCTAGAATTTGATGGGAACGATTATGATTATTGGTGCATTAAGATGCTAAC
>APFE031177323.1:0-25496 GCA_000404065.3 Pinus taeda
GAGAAAAGAGATGATATTTAGTTGTTTAAGACTTTCAATTAGCTTTCTTTTTCTTTTACTTTTACTTTTACTGCTGTGGATAATCTCATGTATACCTATATATATTACAGTTTATTGTTTTTGATTTCATGTGAAATGTTTGGGGAAATTTGTAAATGGCAGATTTCTATTGTGTATCACAATAATCTATTTTGAATTGGATTTGAAAGGATATTTAATTAATTGTATTTTGTATTTATTGTATAAAGATAAAATTTCTATTAAACATTTAACTTTCTTGTGATATGAAACAGATGGACTGAGGAGGAGAGCACATATGGAATAAGTTTTTACAAAAGAATAACATATTTTTGGGGATTTGGAAGGAAGGTAAGAATGATTTCTTCACAAGAATGTAATTCAATTCACGATTTGGATCAATAGCATAATAGTTAGATTTGAAAGAATATTTAAGTAATTGCTTTTGTTTTATTAATGGACAATAAAATTGCTACTAAATATTTTATTCTCTTGTGATATGAAATAGATATATGCAAAATGTTCTTTACAAGAGTGACCCATTGTCCCAGACAAGGTACATGCAGAGAGGAGGTTGATGGAAGGCCCAAATCATATAGGAGTAGCAAGTAGAGGTTAAGATAGTTATATTATATTAATGTAAACAGGTAAAAGGAAGAAAACTATAATAGATATACAATAAAGCATTTTAGTTTAGAGAGGGGTTTGGCCCTTCTCTAAACCTTCATGGATAGCCATGGCCAAAGCTATCATGGAGGAGTATATGTTTTTATTGTGTTTATCAAGTTTTGGGATTTAATTTTTATGTTTTTTATTATTTTTCTATGCTTTGGGTTTTTAAAATTCTAATCTTAAATTTATTTCTGCCATCATTTTATAATACAATTTTTAAAAATATTTATTTTGAACTCTAAAGATTAATATAATATTTTATTATTTTAAATGAAGTATTTCTTTTTCATATGATTTATAATAAAATTGCTAACAAAATATCACCTTAAATTTTTTCATATAAAAACTTTTGATATCTTTAACTTCAACCTCACATTTCAAAATTTAATTTCTGCATTTTAAAACTTGGATGTGTATAATTACAATTTCCCATCTCAAAATGTATATCTGATGACAAGCATTTAAATAATAACACTTGAAAGATTACATTAAAAAAATTCCATGTTTGATAAATCTACAATTGCATGTTTAATAGAAACTAATTTTCAAAGTTCTAAAATCTATACAAGCACATTTTTACATTTTTTACATGCCAACCACATTCATGAAAATCACATCCAAAAATTTTGATGTTTGATGAATTGGACACTTGTACAATTTAATTTTCAATTCCACCACTTGAAATTTGATGCTTATACACAAAGTTACAAACTCTAATGACATTCATGAAACTACATTTGTGAACTTTCTACAATAGGCTATATATTTAATAAAGGAGAACATTGTAAATAGAAGCTTGAATCTATATATTTGTGTTGTGTTGTGTAGTGTTAGTGGTAATGTCAAATGTTATGTTGTTGTTGTTTTTGCTGTGTGTATAAGGCTATCCACATAACACTCTCTATTTAAGTTTATTTAACCATTGAAAAAATGATGTTTGAAAAACACATACTTTTATTGCATTCATATGATATTTAATTTCTACTTTTGTTTTATCAAAATAATTTAAATACTTCTGATGTTCTACACAACTAAGCATGTGATTTTTGTATGGAACTTTCAAATATAATGATTATATTGTTATCTAATTTTTATTTTAACATATTATAATGATGAGTTTTAGATGGGTAATTTGTATTTGAAATTAATTTACATCCATTTTCACTACATTGTATGATATCCAAGTATATAATTGTAAATTGAACTATACTTCTACTAAGAATTTTCCCCCTCCTTTTGTTTTTTTTCTTTATATGGAAGAGTGGCTTAATTTTTAATTATGATGATCCTTGTTCTTGTTTTTTTTTTTTATGCATTTTTTATGTTTCAAGTTAATCTAAATACACATTGCATTTTTTTACCCTCTAGACATGAATTTATAAATTTATATTGTATTTTATAGCATTTTATTTTATAAATGTTTGGTTTTTTCATCAAATATTTAAATGACAAATTTTCAATTTTTAATTAAACTAATTTATATCTATAATATAATGTATTTTAAATTAAATCTAAGAGCTTGCATTTTAAAATCCACTCTTGCATTTTAAAACTTAATAGTGTATTTTATTTCCCATGTTATAAAATTTCAAGTTTGGATATATGTTAATGACAATGCTAAAATAGAATTTAAAATTAACTCTTGATTTTGGACTCTCCCTACAACTACATGTTAAAATTCCATATAATTAATAATAATGAACTTTCAAAAGTTGAACATTTATACAAAGAGTGTTTACATTTTCATAATTGATTTTAAAGGTTTTTTAAAGGTTTTTGCCCTTTGTTTGGTATTTAATTTTGAATTTCACATTTTAAAATTTGATTGTTGTAGGCACATATTTATATACACCAATAGCAATTAAAATTATTTGTCTTTGATTAAGATGTACATTTAAATTACAAACCCAGTAAAAATTAAATATCATAAAGAAACTAATCTTTTTTTGATTGATTTTAAATTCTAAAATTTATATAAAACAAAAAACTTTTAATTTACATGTTTTTATATATTTAGTGTCCTATTTTGTACCATGTTCATGTTTTAAGTAAATGCTGTGTTGTTTGTATTTGGTTACAAGTGTAAACACTGTTGTTTTTAAAGTAGTTTAAAATAATGCAAGTAATTGAAATTTGATGTTTGAGAGACATGAACGTTTAAAAAGAAAAGGGATGTATTGTGTTTGTATATGTATAATTTTATATTATATATTAAAAACTATGTTGTTCTTAAAAGAATGGTGAATTTTTGTTGAAAAGTTTAATTTGTAATTATTCTGTTGGGATTTTGTATTGTATATATGGTATTTTGAATTAATTGATAAGTGTATAGAGTTTGTGTATTTTAAAATGATTTAAATATATTGAAATTCAATAAATGTATTTGATTGTATCAGATTTAAATTTTATAATTTTCAATTGCATAGTAAGCTATGCTTTCACCAATACTTGTTGATTTTTCATGAAATGCTTAGATATAATAAATTGACAATTTATGTTTTACAATATCTTAAGACAATGAAAGTAGTTGGAAATTTGATGTTTGAGAGACATGGACAGTTGAAAAAAAATAAAAAAAATTGGTGTTTGTAAGATGTTATAATTTTATATTGTATAGTAAACTATATTTGTTTATAAAAAAAAGATGTGTTATTTTTTCTTGAAATGTTTAAATTTTTATTTAATTGTGTTGTGATTTTTGTATGGGATATTATATATATTTTGAATTAATTTGAACACGTGTGAAATTTGTGTATTTTAAAATAATTTAAATACACATTGAAATTTGATGTTTGGGGGAGTGACTTGTTAAAAGGATGTGTTTGATTGTATGACATTCAATTATGTAATTTTAAATTGCATATCCACCTATCCTTTGAGTTGGTACTTTTAATTTTTTTCCTAAAATGTTTAGATATAATAACTTGACACTCACATTTAAAAAAAAAATGTGGGATATTTTCTTACAATGTTTAAATTTTTAATTAATTCTCTTGTTATTTATGTGTGGAATATTAACTGTATTTTGAATCAATTCGAATGCTTGTGTAAAATGAGTGTATTTTAAAATAATTTTTGAAATATGATGTTTTATTAAAGTGAATTGTTAAAAAAAAAAAAAAGTATTTGATTGTATGACATTTAATTCTATAATTTTAAATTGCATACTCAACAATCTTTTCCCCAATAATTTCACATTTTTCTATTAAATGTTTAGATATAATAAATAAACAATCTTTCTTCTACAATAGTTTAAAATAATGAGAGCACTTGGAAATTTGAGGTTTTATACTCAAAACATTTAAAAAATTTGTATTGTGTTTGTATGATATTCTAATTTGATTTGTATATTAAACTATATCTTTAAAAAAAAAATTGCTTGATATTTTCTCGAAATGTTTAAATTTTTAGTTAATTCAAAACTAGTGAATTTTTATGTCATCTTATATCTACTTTGAATTAATTTAGTTAATTCACTAGTGAATTTTTATGTCATCTTATATCTACTTTGAATTAATTTCAACTTTAAATTTAAAATACATTGAAATTTCATGTTTTGGGGGTTTGACTTGTGAAAAGAAGTTTAGATATAATAAATTAGCAGTGTGTGTTCTACAAATGTTTAAAATAATGTAAGCACTTGGAAATTAGAGAAACGAACATTTAAAAAAATTGTATTGTATTTTTAATGATATTATGATTTTTTTTATTGTATATTAAACTACATTTGTTTATAAAAAGAATGGGTGAATTTTTATTGAAATGTTTAAATTTTTAATTTATTGTAATGTGATTTTTGTATGCAATATTATATGTATTTTGAATTAATTTGAATACACTTGTGTAGGATTTTTGTATTTCAAAATAATACAAATGTTTTTGGGAGTTTGATGTTTTTGGGAGTGACTAGTAAAAAAACAAATCTCATTTGATTGTATGACATTCAATTCTATAATTTAAAATTATATATTCATTTATGCTTACCCCAATAGTGTGATCTTTTCATGAAATTTTTAGATATAATAAATTAATGCTTTCTATTGAATTAATGTAAGTACTTAGAAATTTGATGTCAAAATTTTAAAATTTTATATTTTATTTGTATGATATTATAGGTTTATATTGTGTATTTAACTCTATTTCTTTATAATAATAATAAAAATGTGTGAGTTTTTATTGACATGCTTTAATTTTTAACTAATTATGTCGAGAGTCTTGTATGCTATATTACATGTGTTTTGAATTACGCTGAATACATGTGTGTAGAATTTGTGTATTTTGAAATAATTTAAATACATTGAAATTTGATGTGTAGGGGGTGACTTGTAAAAAAAATAAAAATGTATTTGATTGTGACACATTTAATTCTATACTTTTAAATTGATGCTTTCCCCAATACTTTCACATTTTTCATGAACTCTTTAGATATAATAAATATATAATTTGATTATTTTAATTAAAATTATTTGTTTGTACATATTAATGACCATTGTTTTATCCCCTCATGGAGGTGGATATCAAGAGTGCCCATAAGGTTCGGAGGCTAGCTCACCACCTCATTGCTTCATATTTCAATTCAAGAGGGTTGGTGGGGTGGCCAACCCAACCTATTCACCAAACATGTGAGCATTTCTTGTTAAGTTGAAGAATATGGAAAGTCTTCATTGTAGTCTCTCTCAACTTGTTTTATGATGTCTTACATGCTTCCCTCCTAGTAGGTGGGATTATTTGTGGGGTCTTTCAACATCTAGGGGTTTGTGCACAGCGAGTTTCATGTAGCCACTAGGAATTGGTTTAGTTTTGTTTGTTCTTTGGACTAGTCTATGGATTAGTAGTTTGGGGCTAGAGATGGGCAATTAATGGGTAACTTTGACTCTGCCAATGAGACTTGTCATTGGAAATCGTGGCTTCTTCTAGAGTTGTTGTTGTTGTTGTTGTTTTGAGCTCGCCCTCTTCAAGTTTGGAGTTAGTGAATTTAACTATCCTTTTAGTGCACACATTTCTATTGGTCTTGATTGTATTGGATATAGTCCACTATGCAGCGCAATGTTTAGGAGTGGTTGAGGTTACCCACTAGTGGTTGTTGGAAATTGTTTGAAGCCCTATCCTACCCAAGGTATTATGTTCTAATGTGTTGTTCTAGATTAATTTATCCCGGGCTTGCTTTACTCCTTGTATTACCCTTCCTTTTGGCCTCCTCGAGAGTCTTAATTTGTGTTGTCCTTACAGCATTTAGATATCCCCCCAATATTTGTGATGAGATTGGCCATCTCTCTACCCTTAATTTTAAAAGTAGAAGTTTCTTATTAAAATCTAATTTTATCGTAACTTGTAAGTAATATATAATTGAATTTATTTATTTTTTCAATGTGACGTTATAGAGATTTGTGTTGAAAAAAATCCATATTGTAAGGCCAAAACCTTTACATTTTCCACTCTTCCTCCTGCTTTTGAGATTGACCACAACCCAAACCCTCCAACTAGTTCCCCATCAAACAAATGCTTCAATCCCTTCCCAACTAAATATTTTCCAAAAAACCCCCAAACTACCAACATATTTACATTCCATTTTCCCTTATATTTCTATTTTGATCTAGAATGACTTCTTGTGCTTCTTGGAGATTTTTGTTTTTCCCTTTCTTCCCAACTTGAATCCAATGCACATTTTTTGCAAATTCCAGCTAGTGGTTCTTCCTTAAATGCAAGGTACTTTAAGGTATTTTTCCTCAAATATTTCTCATCCACCTTATGTGCCCCATAATTTTCACTTCAGCAAGATAGGGAATCCATTCTCCAAGAGGGGTTTTTTGTTTTTCTACGAAAGTTGCATTCAAGGAATCCTCATTAGCAAGAGGAGGATCCACATTGGCAAGTGAATTTCGGTTCTTAAATACTTTTGCGCCCACTGCAGTTTCTTGCACTCAATGTGCTTCTTTCACGTCTTCTCGTTCTTTCTTTCTGTGAAGGTCTTCTTCTTTAAATATCATATAGTGGTCACCTTGTGCACCTTCCCATCATTTGGGCCTTTGGGGTTCTTTCTTTATTCTGAGGATTCTTGCGGCAACTTTTAATTACATGTGGTGTTTCATAGCATTCTCTACATCGAAATGAGATGTTCCCATAATCGGCCTTTTGGACCCAAACATAGTTTGGAGCCATCAAATAAAGCTCTCCTCGAAAACCCTTGTTGAATTCCATCCCCACACAAATAGTCGCGTTGCATTTTTATTTTTTCACTTTTATTAATATGACAGCCACGATAGAATTTTCCCACCACGTTCCCAATGGAGGAAAGCTTTGTGTGACTCCAAAAATCCAAGGAAAGGTTCCACATTCTTATCCAAACTAGGGTGGAAGAAATCTATTTTGTGAAAGGATCGAAAGCTCAACACCATTGCCGAATGGAGAGGCTAGTGCTCCCCCAAAACCATCTTTGAGCTTCACATGTAGCCTTCTTGTCTCCAATCGTTTCGAAAACCACAGTGAAGAAACCTCGTGCCATAGGGTAAATATTGAGCTTGTCCATCGAAAGGGGATTCCATGTCTTAGAGACCCATTTAAGGAGATCGACAAGCCGCGACCATAACCCATGAAACCTCCAAACCAAACCATTCCTTGAAAAATAATTTTCAAATTCTAAAGCTTCCTCGTCTAGAAGAATGTAAAGGGAAAACTTATCTTGTATGAAACTCGAGAAGAGATAGCTTGATTTTTAATCGTACATGCAAAAGAAAAATATGTATTTGCCATTGAACTATCTCGAGAGAATCCATGCAAATAAAGCAAAGATTGGGCGACTAGGGTTTTGGGTGAAACCCTAGCCACTGCAAGGGATTCGAGAGCTCTTTCCATTTCGAAGGATATATGAATATGATTATAGCCAATATGTTCCTTTCCCTAATTAAATTCATTTTTTTAATATATATGATAATGATGATTTTTTTGTTTTTGTTTTCGTGATAAGATTCAAAAATAGTTAGTTTATTTTGTTTGTGTGATTTTATATTGTATAGAATATATATCAATAAAGATAGAGTTGTGCTCGTTCGACTTATGTTTGATCTTCAAAATTTAAAATAGATTATGTATAACCTATTTAAACTAAGCGATATATAACAAGAGGTAGTTTTAATTTCTCTATTTATGTTCAAAGGACTTTTATTAACTTGTGTTTATGAAAAACACCTGAAGTAAATGAGTTGTATGGTAAAATTGAAGTAGCGTAATATTTTAAATGCATGTATAGTAGTAATATGGTTGATGTAAAAATTCACATTTATATGTATCTATATTTGTGCTAAAATCATGTTTTTCTTTTTTTTCTTTTAAGGTGAGATGTATTGCCACAAGTTAAAGCTTTTACATCATACACATGTCTTTCTAGTCTCTTGACACGGAGACTCGACCATACCCAAAATTGGTCCCTACAGAGGGCCATAAGTGACCGACCATATCTTACATAAGTAGACTTAAACATAAAAACATCTAAATGTTGCTCTATATTATCATGTCCATGAACACTCGAAAGAGGACTTTTGTACTCTGCGTAAACAAACATCATTAACTTAGGAAGTGGGACGAGGGTTTGATCCATCTTTGGGAATAGGATATGTTGGTGTAGCCGGGGGTCATGGGGTTGGTGGTGGAATCACAAGATGTGTTTCGATCCATGCGAGCCTCGTGTTGATTGAAGTCAACCTGCAATTAGAATGTGTGAGGTGGCAATGCATATGATCCACCTTCTATATTAGATCCCTCCTTACATCTTGATTATCGAGGAGCTCCTGACCCATAAGGAATTTCATTTGACAATGGAGGTTAATCACGTGCATCTACTCATTCTCTCTCCTCCTTGATTTCCTTGTATCTCGAATCCAACTATCCCACTGAGCCCTCCCTTCTGTGTCAGAAAGAGACCTTCTCCGAGAGGATGCCTCCCTTTCCAATATCGATAGTTCCTCCTCAATTTCCTCAGTGATTTATTCAAGGTAGTCACCTACAAACACAACAACCCTATTCTGAAGCGGGGAATTACCGCCATAGGCTCTTCCCTTGTGATAGGTTGAGCCTCTCCTGCGTCTTCTTCTCTCATGTGGCATAGTGAGAAATCCTTCAATCCTCTGATCATTCCAATGTCCATTATACTTTACCTTACACTCTATCTTGCTGTGAAAAAAGAAATCGTGTGCTCCTTCGAAGACAGGATAACCACGTAAGGAAAATGTTGGGTATAACCCTAAATGTTTCACAATAACAGAGGAAACTATGAACAATGCAGGAAGAACAACTCTTAATGCCGCGCTCTTTCTGTCAAACGTGGTTAGGGAATTACCTGCCCTCGAATAAAATTCTACCACGTTATAATTAATTCCATAGAAACGCATGTGGGATTGGAAGAAGCACGCTCATAAGTATTGTAGCATGATTGATTGATGACGGGAGGAAAGAGAAAGGCGTTTATCTCTCGAAAGAGTTTTAGTTATTGGATGTCTACCTTTTTTGATATTTTTTCTTGTAAGTTTGTACAAAAGAAATCCAAATGTTATAGATGTGGACAGATTGCTCTGCATGCTATTAAACTTCCATATGAAATAAACGACTTGTTGTCTTTAGAGATAAGGAGATGAAAAGTGGGACTTATGGGAAATTGCATGCTAGATAGTAAATGCACAAGGTTATATATGAAGTTTCCTTTGAAAACATGGCTGGATTGTTGGATCAAATGCAACTTCTTAGGATTTTCAATGACACTGTTGGATCAAATGCAACTTCTTAGTGAACATGTTGTTTGCGCTTTCAATTTTTTATGGCATTTGTAAAGGAAACACCTTGAGCTTAGTCAACGAATGTGTAAGTGGAAATTTTGTTGGAATGCGGGTTGGATCAATACATGAACATGCAACTGAAGCGAGCTCGAACACATGGGAAGTAACTCAGAGAGAGAGAGAGAGAGGGAGAGTCTTGGACAACGCTCTAGATGATGCGGGAGCATCTCGCTGAAGCGGATCATCATGACAGAGGGTCATTTGGTCTCTGAGAGGAGTGAGGAGCAAATTTCAAGTGAACACTTTAATTTCATTTCTTATTTTAATTTCTTAGAGAAGTAGTATTTAAGAAGATAAAAGTTGAATTAAATGAACTGTTGTAGTTTATTGTTTTTATTTATCATGTTATCCTTTACAAATCATAGTGTAGGAAAAATAAACAGTTTTAGAACTGAAAACAAACCATCAAATGTAACTAAGAGCAGTTAGGAGAAACTGTTTTCCAAAATCATTCAAAAGGAGACAGAATGTATTGTAACAGGTTCGACTTTTGGAAAGAGAAAAATAATAGAAATCTCTGAGCACACAGAAGTTATATTTGACATCCCACAGCTATCCATCTACAGTATTTTATGTTGATTTGCTTAACACAGTAAAAGCAAGTTCTTTTATTTCTATTGTACAGCACATACATTTTTTTCTATTTTCATTAACTTAACAGGCCGACACACAGCAAGACTTTGTAAGTGTAAGAACTGGAGAAACTACAAAGATGTGGAAGGTTAGTCCCAGACCAACTAAAGCAAATGAGCGAAAGAAATTTTTGGATAACGCACAAGTTCCACACACCGAGGATAGAAACCAACAAAACAGGTATTTCGTGACAATGGAACCCTTTCATTTATTCACAAAAAGTAATCATATAATCTCTGTCAAATATACATTACATTCCATACTGAAATTAACGTCGTTCAAGTCCAATAAGTGCATGATAGAGAACGGGTTGAAAAAGCCTAACTTGTAAACCCTATGGTCACAACCCAAAAACTGTAATAATGCAAGCGTGAGGACTATAATTACATTACGTGGGACAGACACAAGATTCTACGCCTAAAACTAGCCAAGCCATGTTTTAAGCCAGCGACGACAGGAGAAAGCAAATAAACCAAGTTAATAAGGAGATACCCTACTCGGGTTTTGCTAGCACGCGACAGAGTAGAAGCCAGGGTCACGACAACGAACCCACCTGCAATAATCCACCAAAATAGAGTGCAAGCATTGCGTGGAAGGAAGGAAAGAATCGAGGAAAGAAAATACTAGAAGCTTAGGGTTCGGGACTTACGAGTGATGAGATATGACACCGAGGTTGCGGTCACCCAAGGGTCCCTCTGCTCACAAAAGAGCAACTGAGTCAGTCAAGAGCGTAACGAGTGGAAAACGATGATGGCATAGAACAATAACTTACTTTCATTTCTGTGGAAGAAGCCGAAGCTGTAGACCCCCGAGAACACAACCTGCCAAGGCAACAGTGCAACATGACCAGTGATATTCGAGAGCGATTGAATTAAAGAAACCGAGACGAGGAACAATCACTACAGTCAAGCGAAATGAGCAGATGAGACTACATTCAGAAAACTGAGAAACCCTCCAAAACAAGCGTATTTTGCATAGAGTAGTAGGGCATATCAAGTGCCAAGGCAGAGGAACGAGAGGGGAAAAAAAGAAAGCATAGAACAACGTTACTTACCAACCGGTGGAGCCGAGCATATAACCAGGTCAAGGTCGAGCAAAAGCAACAGTAGCAGCATATTCCCACACTGAAATCGCACCAAAAGAATAGACAGTGAAACCCTCGAACCACCAACAGAACAATGCACAAATGACCGAGAGAATAGGGTTTGTGGGTCATTAACCAAGGTGGGAGTGTGATTACCGAGGAATGGACACATGTCCTACATCCAACGGTGTTGGTACGAGCAATAAAGATCGGGTGTAAAAATGTTTGTGCTAATCATTGTAATCAACCTTTGATTAACTTAATCACATAGTTGATCACCGGCGAAATCATTCATATTAATTTATATCCATTTATTAAGTGTAAAGAGGGGGCCGGACCAATCTAGTGGTATCAAAGGAGGAAATTGAAAGTGCCACGATAGACATGGAAGTTGGAAGAAGAGGACTTGGGAGAGTTGTGCGCAGAGCAGTAGATGAAGGACTGAGAGAAGAAATAAGGATCCTTACTGCCCGTCTGAGGCAGTTGAAGCAGGAAGGAGAATGGATTCAAAGGTAGGAGATGACAACGAAGAAGAAGCCATAGTTACAACAGATGGATCAGATGAAGAAGGGTCAGAGATGAGATTATTGAGGTCGGTCCTATTGGCTAGCAGCAAGCCTAAACCAGAGATCCCAAATTGCGATGGCAGCTTGTCCACAGAAGTTCTGTTGGACTGGATCACCGAATTGGAGAAGTATTTTGAGTGTGAAGAGGTCAGTGAGGACCAGAGAGTTAAGTTCGATGCAACAAAGCTGAAAGGACATGCAGCCCTGTGGTGGGACATTGTCCAAGCAGAAAGAAGAAGGATGAACAATTTGCCAATAAAGAAATGGCCAAGGATGGTGGCCAAGCTGAAAAGTAGATTTATGCCCAAGGATTACTAGATTGCAGTGCACCACCAAGTGCAGATTTTGACGCAAAAAGGGATGACAGTTAGAGAGTATACGGAAGAATTCTACCGGGTAAATTTAAGAGCTGGTTACATAGAGGACACCCTGGAGAAAACAACAAGGTATGTAAATGATTTGAGATTGGAAATATTGGATGAAATCAACGTTCTTTCCCCGAAGAATACAGAAGAAGCCTACGAGAGTGATGTGAAGGTAGAGGAGAAGATCACCAGAAAACAGAATGATGGGAGAGGATGGGGAAGTGGCAGAGGACGAGGACAGTCCTATCGCAGAGGACGAACTTCCAGTAATAGTGAAGAGGGCAGCAGCTCCAAGGCTTCAGGAACAGCGGAGAAAGGAGACAGCGCTAGAGGTCGCAGGCCATATCGGCGAGGATGAGGGAATGGCCGAGGTAGGGGAGCTAACTATCAGAGCTACATGTGCCACAAATGGGGGCACAGATCTTTTGAATGCCCTGAAGCGGAACAAGTTGGCCAGAGAGGAACGTTTGTCGCACAGCCTGAGGAAGCAGAGACACCACCCCAAGAAGCAGAAAATGTACCAGAAACATGGGAAGCTTTAGTTTTGAACAAAGTGTTGTTGAAACCAGCCAAAGAAACAGCTGAACAAACTCAAAGGAAAGCATTATTCCGGACAGTTTGCAAGTCGCACGGGAAATGTTGTAAGTTGATCATCGACAATGGAAGTACAAATAACTTGGTAGCCACCGAGATGGTAAAGAAGCTGAGTTTGAAGCAGCTGAAGCACCGCACCACTTACAAGGTGTCGTGGCTGCAGAAAGGCCATCAGCTGTTGGTTGACGAACAGTGTGAAGTTGAGTTCCACCGAAGACAAAGTTATTTGTGATATTATGCCAATGGACGTGTGCCACATACTGCTAGGAAGGCGACGACAGTATGACCGAAAGGTAGTGCATGATGGGAAGACAAACTCCTACAAGTTTGTCAAAGATGGGATCAAGCACATGCTTGTTCCCTTCAAGGAGGAGGAGATAGCAGAAACAAGAGGGACGAAAACTTTACCAATGGGTGGAAAACAGTTTTTGAAGCAGATTGAAGAAAGTGAAGTGAACTATGCTATTGTGAGGAGAGCAAAGACAGTGTTGTTGCACACAGAAATGTCTGATTTGCCTGCAGAAATTCAGAAAATGCTGCAGGAGTTCAGTGATATTGTAGTCGATGATTTGCGAGACAAGTTGCCTCCCAAGAGAAGCATCAGTCATCATATCGACTTTATACGTGGAGCAAGTTTACCAAATAAGGCAGCATATCGAATGAGCCCCAAAGGTAATGAGGAGATAAGAAAATAGGTGTCGGAGTTGCTAGATAAAGGGCTGATAAGGGAGAGTTTGAGACCTTGTGCAATACTAACAGTTCTCGCTCCCAAAAAAGGAGGAGAATGGCGAATGTGCACGGATTCGAGGGCCATCAATAAGATCACCATCACGTACAGATTTCCATTGCCACGAATGGATGATATGATGGACTGTCTGAGTGGAGTAGCGTACTTGTCGAAGATTGATTTAAAGAGTGGCTATCATCAGATTCAGATCAGGGAAGGAGATGAGTGGAAGACAGCCTTCAAGGCCAATGAAGGGTTGTACGAGTGGCTAGTCATGTTGTTCGGTTTGAGTAACGCCCCTAGCACTTTTATGCGACTGATGAACGAAACGCAGAAAGAGTTCATCGGAAAGTTTGTAATAGTGTATCTTGATGACATGTTAATTTTCAGCAAGACTAAGGAGGAACACTTTCGACATGCTCGGAGTGTGCTGGAGAAATTCCAGCAGAATAAGTTGTTGATAAATCTTAAGAAATGTACTTTCCTACAAAGAGCACTGGTTTATCTGGGCTTTGTAATTGCAGAAAACGAGTTGAAGATGGACCCGGAGAAGATTGCAGTGATCATTAACTGGCCATCCCCGAAAATCCTGTTTGAGGTACGTAGTTTTCGTGGGCTGGCAAGTTCTTATCGCAAATCTATAAGAAATTTCAGTGAAATCTGCGCGCCTATGTTGGACATTACAAAAAAGGCAAGTCAGACTTTTTGTTGGACCAAGGCAGCAGAGAAAAGGTTTCAGCTCCTGAAGAAGAAAATTACAGAAGACTAATTTTTAGATTGCCAGATTTTAATAAGCTTTTCCAGGTTCGCTGTGATGCAAGCAGTCAACCATTGGAGCTATACTCAGCCAAGAAGACAAACCTGTTGTGTTTTTCAGCGAGAGGTTGAACAAGAGCAGGCATAAGTGTTCATCATACGACAAGGAATTCTATGCTGTCGTCCAAGCACTGAAGCATTGGAGACACTATGTGCTGGGGAGTGAGTTTGTTTTATTTTCTAATAATTCTACGCTGCAACATGTTATCCAACAACATAAACTGAACCACAAGCATGCCAAGTGGGCCGAATATTTGCAGAGTTTCCCCTTTCTGTTGAAACACATCAGCGGATAGGCCAACAAGGTGGCAGATGCGTTGAGGAGAAGAGCCTTGCTATTACAGGAAAGTACGATGCAAGTGCTGGGCTTTGAGCATTTGAAAGACTTGTATCAGACCGACGCGGATTTCAAAGAGGCTTATGAAGCCTGTCAGAATCCCTTGCTGAGGAACAATAGTCCATGGTTGGACTATAATTTACAGGAAAAGATATTGTTTAAAGGGGGACAGTTATGTGCTCCTGATTATTCGATGAGAGCAAAATATTATTTGAGAGAAGGAGAGTGGAGGTCTAGCCGGACATTTCGGCATAGACAAAACTTTAGATCAGCTCGGACACTTTTATTACTGGCCAAGAATGCGAAGGGATATGCAGCGATATGTGAGTAGGTGTAAAGTCTGCCAATTGGTGAAAGGACACAGTTAAAACATAGGACTTTACACACCACTGCCTGTTCCAAGCAGACCATGGGACTTAGTCAGTATTGACTTTGTCTTGGGACTGCCAAGAACGCAACGAGGTTACGACTCGGTAATGGCAGTGGTAGACACGTTTTCGAAAATGGCACATTCCATCCCTTGTATAAAAACCAGTGATGCCACTCACGTAGCTCACCTGTTTTTCACTCAGATTGTCAGATTGCACGGCTTACCCAGATCTATTATTTCCGACAGGGACGTGAAATTCACAGGACACTTTTGGCGCACCCTGACGAAGAGGTTGGATACAAAATTGAATTTCAACTCTACATATCACCGGCAGACTGAAGGGCAAATGGAAGCGGTGAAGAGCATTTTGGGGAACCTCCTACGGAGCCTGACTGGAGAAAATTCACAGTTATGGGATTGTGCACTTGCTCAAGCAGAGTTTGCTTATAATGATTCACCGAACCGCAGCACGTGGCACAGTCCATTTCAGATCCTGCATGGCACGCATCCTCGTGAAGTACATGAGTTGCGGGATCTGGGAAAATTGGAAAAGAGAAGTGTTGATGGGGAAGATTTCGCCAAAGCAATGAATGATCTACACGATCAAGTGAAATCAAAGTTGCAGGATAGCGGTCAGAAATACAAACAGCAGGCAAATTTAAACTGACGAGAAGTGCAGTTTAATGTAGGGGATGAAGTCCTTGCACACTTACGCAGAGAACGGTTTCCCAAGGGCGCATATAATAAGCTGAAATTTAAGTAGATTGGTCCGTGTAAAATTCTGCGTAAATTCATAGCCAACGCTTATGAAATACAGCTCCCACAGGGTATAGGCATATCACCTATTTTCAACGTGGCAGACCTGTTCCCATATACTTCCAACCCTGAAGATGACAGTGTGGTACGGCCACAACGAGACACCCATGTTGAAGGGGATTCTCGGATGAGGCAGATGCCTTTAGCTCAACCCCATGAGATTGAGAAGGTTCTCGACACCCAGGTGGCCAAGCGAACTCACAAGAAAGAGTATCTACGGCACCTTGTCAAGTGGCAGAACCGTCTTATCGAGGACAGTTCGTGGCTCGATGCGGCACAGATACAGGAAGCAGGTTATTTTGTGGAGAATCTCATGGAACGGAGCCATGACTTTTTATTATCTCGGGAGCGTCATGCAGGAGAATCTCGGTGAATGGGATCATCATGATAGAGGGTCATTTGGACTCTGAGAGGACTGAGGAGGAAATTTCAAGTGAACACTTTAATTTCATTTCTTTTATTATTTTAATTTCTTAGAGAAGAAGTATTTAGGAAGATAAAAGTTGAACTTAATGAACTGTTGTAGTTAATTGTTTTTATTTGTCATGTTATCCTTTGAAAATCATAGCGTAGGAAAAATAAACAGTTTTAGAACTGAAAACAAACCATCAAATGTAACTAACAGTGGTTAAGAGAAACTATTTTCTAAAACCATTCAAAAGGAGATAGAATGCATTGTAACGTGTTCGACTTTTGGAAAGCGAAAAATAATAGAAATCTCTGAGCACACAGAAGTTATATTTGACATCCCACAGCTGTCCATCTACAGCCTTTTATGTTGAGTTACTTAACTCAGTAAAAGCAAGTTCTTTTCTTTCTATTCTACAGAAAATACGTGTTTTTTCTATTTGCATTAACACAACACGACGACAGATAGCATGACTTTGTAAGTGTAAGAATTGGAGAAACTACAGAGACGTGGACGGTTAGTCCGAGACCATATAAAGCAAACGAGTGAAAGAAATCTTTGGATAACGCACAAGTTCGAGACAACAAGAATAGAAACCAACAACACAGGTATTTCCTCAGAACGGAACCCTTTCATTTATTCACAAAAAGTAATCATATAATCTCTCTCAAATATAGATTACACTCCATACTCAAATTAACGTCGTTCAAGTCCAATAAGTGCACAATAGAGAACGGGTTGAAAGACCCTAACTTGTAAACCCTATGGCCACAACCCAAAAACTGTAATAATGCAAGCGTGAGGACTACAATTACATTATGCCGGATAGACACAAGATTGTGCGCCTAAAACTAGCCAAGCCATGTTTTAAGCCAGCGATGACAAGAGCAAGCAAATAAACCAAGTTAATGAGGAGCGACCCTACCTGGGTTTTTCCAGCACGCGAGAGAGTAGAAGCCAGGGTCTCCAGAACGAACCCACCAGCAATAATCCACCAAAACAGAGTGTAAGCATTGCGTGGAAGGAAGGAACGAATCGAGGAAACAAAATACGAGAAGCTTAGGGTTCGGGACTTACCAGTGAAGAGACAGAACACCGAGGTTGCGGTCACCCAAGGGTCCCTCTGCTCACAAAGGAGCAATTGAGTCAATCAAGAGCGTAACAAGTGGAAAACGATGATGGCATAGAACAGTAACTTACTTTCATTTCTGTGGAAGAAGCCGAAGTTGTAGACCCCCGAGACCACAACCTGCCAACGCAACAGAGCAACATGACTAGTGAAATTCGAGAGCGATTGAATTAAAGAAACTGAGACGAGGAACACTCACTACGGTCAAGCGAAACGAGCAGCGAAGACTATATACAAAAGGCTGAAAAACCCTCCAAAACAAGCGTATTTTCCATAGAGTAACAGGGCATATCAAGTGCCGAGGCAGAAGAACAAGAGGGGAAAAAAGATAGCAATGAACAACGTTACTTACCAACCGATGGAGCTGAGCATATAACCAGGTCAAGGTCGAGCAAAAACAACAGTAGGAGCATATTCCCACAGTGAAATCGCACCAAAAGAACAGAGAGTAAAACCCTTGAACCACCAAGAGAACAATGCACAAATGACGAGGAGAATAGGGTTTGTGGGTCATTAACCAAGGCGGGAGTGTGATTACTGAGGAATGGAAACATGTCCTACATCCAACGGTGTTGGTATGAGTAATAAAGACTGGGAGTAAAAATATATGTGCTAATCATTGTAATCAACCTTTGATTAACTTAATCACACAGTTAATCACCGGCAAAATCATTCATATTAATTTATATCCATTTATTAAAGTTTGTCGAGTGGAAAGAGGGGGCTGGACCCATCACTAGAAAGCACCAAAGATTGAGGAAAGAGGCACTAGCAAATACAATTAACTAGAGACATCCTTAGAGAGGATGATGCATACCTCTTATTGTGGCCACGTCATTTTGTTTAGTGATGAGGTTCAATAGAGTATCATCGATGTGTCTGCGAGGTTCATAGTTTATCTTTGTTGTGCTTATTGGCCTTATTAGTTTTAACACACATTGAATATTTAAACTTTGATATAACGAAAAAAATATTTTTGTTCAAATTTGTGACCGTGAGAAATGATACGAGGAGTGTGGAGATCTAAGATAACCACTCGAGAGAGATTTATCGAAAAAGAGACATAGTGTGCACATGATTTGAGAGAAGGAAGAAAATGTTTGTGTCATATGAATCATAATCTCTTGTTGATATTTTGTAGCCGTGCACACGAGTATTAGGAATGTAAACATGATTCCCAAGCATGCGTGGCCAGGTGTGCTATAAATGAAAGAAAATATAGTGAGTCCTTTAGTATCCTCCCATTATTCCTTGAATGAATATTGTTTGAGGAATGTTGTGACACAAGTCTTTGTAGGTAGGTGAAAAAATGCAAGATTGATGGACACGTGCTATATCTTGACTATTGAAAAGATGAAAAGTTTTTTGAAATTTCTCCAATGCATTGAGTGACTGTTAGAATCCCCTCCCAAACAAAAACTCAAGAACATAAAATAGAGTTTACACATTTGTACAAAATCCTTTGAAAATACTCATCTACTCATGGTGCTTGTTAGTTCCACCGAGGAGAGAGAATGTGTGTCAATGATAAAATCGGTATTGGTGTGGATGCTATTGGAGTCATTGGAGACAAGTATTATGTTTGAAAGAAACAAAAATTGATGTTTCACAACAACCTAGCAATCCGTGAGCAATGTAGGAATTAATAACATGTTTCTTTTTTCCAATGTGATTAGGAAATGCCATGGCCTCAAGCCAAAGGCCACCATGCTATCCTTCTTTCCATGGAAAAGTATGTGGAAGATGGAAGAAGTGAGCGGAATAGTATTGTAGTGCGATTGATGGATGATTAGAAGGAAAAGAAAGGCATTTATAACTAGAAAGAGCTGCAGGTATTGTATGTATGCCTTTTCTAATATTTTGTCATCTAAGTTTGTACAAAAATAATCTAGATATTGTAAATGTTGGGAGATGGCTATATGTGCTATTGCATTTGCATGTGAGACAAATGAGGTGGCCTCTTCAAAGATAAGGTGATGAAAGGTAGGGAGAAAAGGCACAAGGTTATGTATGAAGGTGCCTCTTAAAACATGGTTAGATTATTGGCTCAATTGGAGCTTGTTAGCATTTTCAATAGTGATATTGATAAAGAACAAGTTAGTTTGTTCATAATATTTTTTGGCATTTGTAAAAGAAACATATTGAGGGCAATGAACTAATGTGCAAGTGAAAAGTTATTTGGAATTGACTAGTGGGAGATAAACTTGATGATGCAGACAAATATTCCTAGTATATGCGGGTCTCTAGAAAAAAAAATGGAGTGCACCAATATAATATTAAGCTGTTCTATTAAACCAACCATTTTATATGGTACATTATATTTTTTAACTTGCTAATATCCTTAAAAATAAATAAAAGAGCCTTTTTAAATTTATCATATTCATGAACAAATAATAATAATAATTAAAAATAAAAATAAAACATTAATATCAAAAATGAAAATGATAAAATTAATTAATTTATATATATATGGGTGGAGAGAGCTGTTGAAAAATTTGCATTTCAAATTCAACGGCCACATCTCAAAATATTTGATAAGAATGATGAACCGCCTCAGGTGGTACCAACTTGTCGGATCCCAAAATCTTTAAGAATATAAAATGAAAACCCTAAAACATAAATATCCCATCCCATCCCATAGGATATAGGTATAATTAGTATAATCCGGCGGCATTTGTGAGGTTGTGCAGGTGAAGCGAGGCGAGGCTGGGCATCCTGTCCTTATGGCAGGAAATAAATGCACAGAGGAGCGCGGGATTTGAGAGGAGAGGGGCATTTGAGTTGTCTACCTGCGCTCCTGTGATTATGCCTTCACATTTTGGTACTGTTCTTGGATTATGCTTTTGGAGCTTCACAATCTGCGGACCCATACTACTACATGGAATTTAGTTTGTGAGTTGGCTGAGGAGGAGATCCGATATGGTTAGGATTTTTAGGTTGCAGAAGAAATCAGAGCTAAATTTGTTAATTGATTTCATTTGTTTTTCGTTTTTTTTGTCCTTTTTTTTTTAAGCATGGCCATGCTTAATTGAATAATTGTTTCTGGTTATATCTTTTTCTATGAGTTTTTGGTTTTTCTTTTATTTTTGAATTTTTTTATTGGCTTGGTTCTGGTTTTCTTTTTTCAGTCTCTGGAGAGGGAGAGAAGATGGCCGTAGTTGGTTGGGGTTTGGAGGTAGGGGAGATTGGTTCTAATTGGTTGGGGTTAGGAGGGAGGATGATGCTAAAATGAAGAGAAGAATACATGGGATCCTACATGTATGCATCTTTTTATTTTTTATTTATATTTTGCGATGGATTTGTAATGGACGTTCTGAATTAATTGAATTGTGTGTGAGCTTGGAACATTATATTATGCATATTTGTTTTCCTAATACTCCTTGTTTTGATTTTGTGTTTGGGCATGGAGTACAGAGGCAGAATTACAGATTCAACCAATAATTGTAGAATGTATGCTATGGGTTTTTCTATTGCAGGTGAGAATTTAAATTATGGGTTTCCTAATTAACAATTTATTGATAAATAAAAGAGACTAAGGTTTAAATACATTATAATTTCCCTGTATTCCAACTCAATTTAATGAATTCGTGATCTCTGATTCCCTGGATTGCCAAGACTGTGTTTAAGAGTTGGGTATAATTGTAATCCAAGACTGTGTCTAAGAGTTGGGAATAATCGTCGAGGCTTTTTTTCATTCCATGTTCTTGGATAGTTACAGGCTTATTTTCTTTTATAATGTTCATTAATGAATTCATGATCTCTGATGCCTTGGATTTCCAAGACTGTGTTTAAGAGTTGGGTATAATTGTAATCCAAGACTGTGTCTAAGAGTTGGGAATAATCGTCGAGGCTTTTTTTCATTCCATGTTCTTGGATAGTTACAGGCTTATTTTCTTTTATAATGTTCATTTTTAATAGAGGAGGGTTATCTTTTTGAGTATGCGTTTGTTTTGTTTTTGCTTTTAGCGGGAACCCATAAAATTTAGATCTATGAAAACCTGGGGTTTATCGTGTAAAATTTCTATCTATGAAAACCTTTTTAAAAAAAGTGGGGTTTATCGTGTAAAATTTAGATCCATGAAAACCTTTTTAAAACAATTGGGGTTTATCAAGATTCATTCGTTCTCCCACACTGTTATGCTTCTATTTCATATATCCTCACACAACCCCAGTTGGCATAGCTATGGAAACAAATACTTGCGTGAGGGTCAGCGCCCTTGCTTACTGTAAGGCAATGCGCCCAGCACGGGTAGGTAGATATAGAGGCCTACAGCAAAAAACAAACTAGGGTTTTATAATAGCTTGTGGTAATAAGGGCCGTTAGTTTGCCTAATTAGACTTACGTGGTCACCCCTATAGTTTTCAGAACACATTCCTCACAGGGCCCTAAAAAATTCAAATCTCATTCCTCACGTGGTCCTAAAAAAATGCAGGTGAGGTGGGTGGTAAATGTTAAGTGTCGTTACTTAATTTGGCATGGCGTCTTCGTGTTGAACTGCAGCCCTGTTCCGGATTTTGCTTTGTTCTTGCCTGTACTACTCACTAAGGTAATAGGCTGTGCAATAACCTCTTCTGCCTCTTGCCCAGGGTTGCTCAAGGTCTTCTCAGAGGGACAACGCGCTTCCCTTCTGGGTTGGCAATAGGTCTTTTGATTTGTGCTAATGAGTAGGCAAGTTTATTTTGTCAAAGTTGAAGCGAATTATTTCCTCCTTTTCTAAAATCAAGCTCTTAGAAATGACACGATGGTGTCATGCAGGTTTAGCATTTCTTATTCCCTCTTGATCAATCTACTATGAACATTTTTGTGGCTGTAACCCATATAAGTATGTTTTTTAATATAAGTTTGTTTTTTTAAGACAAGTGTGTTTTTTATTTATGAACATTTTTGTGGCAGTGGCCCATATAAGCTTGTTTTTTTATTTCAGCTTCAGAGATTACAGCCCAACCAATAGAATTGAAATGGCAGTGACATCTAAGGATGCCCATGTCAAGTGAATTAAATTGAAATCATACCAGCATTATGTATCAAAATTGTTTGGAAAGCGAATAGAGTAGATGCTAATTGCAAAACATATGCCAACAAATGTTTTTGCTATGTTGTGACTTTGAAGTATGAGGTGTAGATGTGAGCCAGAAAAGATGTCTCCTGTTACTATTATTAGGGGGTTTGGCTTTAGGTTGCTGATATTGTGTGAGAAAAGAGAGGATATTTAGTTGTTTAAGGATTTCTATTAGCTTGTTTTTACTTTTACTGCTCTCTGTAATCTAATGTATACTTATATATATTATAGTTTATTACTTTTGATTTAATGTGAAATGCCGTAGGAAAATTATAAAAGGCAGATTTCTATTGTGTATCACAATAATTTATTTTGAATTGGATTTGAAAGGATATTTAATTAATTGTATTTTGTATTTATTGTATAAAGATAAAATTGCTATTAAACATTTAACTTTCTTGTGATATGAAACAGATGGACTGAGGAGGAGAGCACATATGGAATAAGTTTTTACAAAAGAATAACATCTTTTTGGGGATTTGGAAGGAAGGTAAGAAGGACTTCTTCACAAGAATGTAATTCAATTCTCGATTTGGATCAATAGCATAATAGTTAGATTTGAAAGAATATTTAAGTAATTGCTTTTGTTTTTATTAATGGACAATAAAATTGCTACTAAATATTTTATTCTCTTGTGATATGAAATAGATATATGGAAAATGTTCTTTACAAGAGTGACGCATTGTCCTAGACAAGGTACATGCAGAGGGGAGGTTGATGGAAGGCCCAAATCATATAGGAGTAGCAAGTAGAGGTTACGCAGTTATATTATATTAATGTAAACGGGGAAAAGGAAGAAAACTATAATAGATATATAATAAAGCATTTTAGTTTAGAGAGGGGTTTGGCCCTTCTCTAAACCTTCATGGATATCCATGGCCAAAGCTATCATGGAGGAGTATATGTTTTTATTGTGTTTCTCAAGTTTTGGGATTTAGTTTTTATGTTTTTTATTATTTTTCTATGCTTTGGGTTTTTAAAATTCTAATCTTAAATTTATTTCTGCCATCATTTTATAATAACAATTTTTTAAATTATTTATTTTGAACTCTAAAGATTAATAATAATATTTTATTTTTAATAAGTTTTTTTTAAATAATAATTTTATAATAAAATTGCTAACAAAATATTACCTTAAATTTTTTCATAGAAAAACTTTTGATATCTTTAACTTCAACCTCACATTTCAAAATTTAATTTCTGCATTTTAAAACTTGGATGTGTATAATTACAATTACCCATCTGAAAATGTATATCTTATGACAAGCATTTAAATAATAACACTTGAAAGATTACATTAAAAAAATTCCATGTTTGATAAATCTACAATTGAATGTTTAATAGAAACTAATTTTCAAAGTTCTAAAATCTATACAAGCACATTTTTACATGCCAACCACATTCATGAAAATCACATCCAAAAATTTCAATGTTTGATGAATTGGACACTTGTACAATTTAATTTTCAATTCCACGACTTGAAATTTGATGCTTATACACAAAGTTACAAACTCTAATGACATCCATGAAACTACATTTGTGAACTTTCTACAATAGGCTATATATTTAATAAAGGAGAACATTGTAAATAGAAGCTTGAATCTATATATTTGTGTTGTGTTGTGTAGTGTTAATGGTAATGTCAAATGTTAAGTTGTTGTTGTTTTTGTTGTGTGTATAGGGCTATCCACATAACACCGTCTATTTAAGTTTATTTAACCATTGAAAAAATGATGTTTGAAAAACACATACTTTTATTGCATTCATATGATATTTAATTTCTACTTTTGTTTTATCAAAATAATTTAAATACTTCTGATGTTCTACACAACTAAGCTGGAAAAAAGGTTGTGTTTCATTAATTGTATGGTAAACAATAATTTTTTCAAAAAACATGTGATTTTTGTATGGAACTTTCAAATATAATGATTATATTGTTATCTAATTTTTTTTTTAACATATTATAATGATGAGTTTTAGATGGGTAATTTGTATTCTAAATTAATTTACATCCATTTTCACTACATTGTATGATATCCAAGTATATAGTTGTAAATTGAACTATACTTCTACTAAGAATTTTCCCCCTCTTTTCTTTTCTTTTTTTCCTTTATATGGGAAGAGTGGCTTAATTTTTAATTATGATGATCCTTGTTCTTGTTTTTCTTTTTTTTTATGCATTTTTTATGTTTCAAGTTAATCTAAATACACATTGAATTTTTTTACCCTCTAGACATGAATTTATAAATTTATTGTGTATTTTATAGCATTTTATTTTATAAATGTTTGGGTTTTTCATCAAATATTTAAATGACAAATTTTCAATTTTTAATTAAACTAATTTATATCTATAATATAATGTATTTTAAATTAATCTAAGAGCTTTGCATTTTTAAAATCCAGTCCTGCATTTAACTTTAATAGTGTATTTTTAATTTCCCATGTTATAAATTCAAGTTTGGATATATGTTAATGACAATGCGAAAATAGAATTTAAAATTAATTCTTGATTTTGGAATGGTCCTTACAACTACATGTTAAAATTCCATATAATTAATAATAATGAGCATGTTAAAATTCCATATAATTAATAATAATGAACTTTCAAAAGTTGAACAAATATACAAACAGTGTTTACATTTTCATAATTGCTTTTAAAAGTTTTTGCCCTTTGTTTGGTATTTAATTTTGAGTTTCACATTTTAAAATTTGATGGTTGTAGGCAGATATTTATATACACCAATAGCAATTAAAATTATTTGTGTTCGATTAAGATGTACATTTAAATTACAAACCTAGTAAAAATTAAATATCATAAAGAAACTAATTTATTTTTCATTGATTTTAAATTCTAAAATTTATATAAAACAAAAAACTTTTAATTTACATGTTTTGATATATTTAGTGTCATATTTTGTACCATGTTCATGTTTTAAGTAAATGCTGTGTTATTTGTATTTGGTTACAAGTGTAACACTGTGTGTGTGTTTTTAAAGTAGTTTAAAATATTGCAAGTACTTGGAAATTTGATGTTTGAGAGACATGAACGTTTAAAAAAAATGATATATTGTGTTT
>APFE031177324.1:0-30553 GCA_000404065.3 Pinus taeda
ATATATATATACAGAGTCAAAAGGAGAAACACTAGGAGGAAGGAAAAGACAAGGCTCCAAGGAAAAAATCTGCGAAATAAAGGGGAACCAACGAAAGCTAGAAAGCGCAAGACTAGGAAGAAAGGGCCGGGATCCAGCAGCTACTGATCTTCCTGCCATCATCTCTATTGAGATTGCTTGGCCTTCTTTTAATTCCAATAACTTCCCTGAATTTACTGTGATGGAACTGAGCAACCCTGGCAATAACCTTGGCCTCTTGAATACACACTTGATGCTTGGTCTTTTCCGCATGCTCTGCTAACGCTAAAGACTTGGTTCTTCCATGTCTTAGGTCCGCTGCATGTTCGCTAATCCTTTGATGGATGGAGCGCTCTGTTTCCCCAATATAGGGGGTCCCACAAGAACAAGGGATCAAGTAGACACCCTTCATATCTTTAGGATCGATGGGATCTTTCACTGATCTAAGGGATTTGCGAATAGTGTTGAGGGGCTTCAAGGTTGAGGAAATATCATACTTCTTAAGAATCCTAGCAATCTTGTCAGTGGTTCCCTAGACATAGGGAATAGGACCCTTAGGTGGCGCTCTTTAGCTTTTTTTTTATTAACGAGTTATTAGAGGCTTTTAGGAGCGCCTTCTAACCTAGGCGTCTACTATAGCCATTCTCCATAAAGACATTAGGGAGATGGGATTTCTCTTTATCGAAGCTCTCCCTGTCAGAAATCCTCATGGCTCGAGTAGCGAGGGCGTTAAGAAGACCCAACTTTTGAGCAGGGAAATGATGGGAATCGGCATGAAGATACTGCTTAGTATGCGTTTTTTCTATAATACTCAGTGTGAGAGAGAACCATCATTATTCTTTGATATAAGAATATCCAAGAAAGGGAGGCAACCATTGACCTCTTTTTCCATAGTGAACTTAATGGCAGAGGATTGACAGTTGAGGTGGTTGAAGAAGAGATCCAACTCCTTCGAGCCATGGGACTAGATGACATTAGTGTCATCTACATAACGTTTCCACAACTTAGGAAGGAGACGAGCTGAGGCTAAAACTCTGGCTTCGAAATCTTCCATAAAAAGATTCGCAAGAATAGGGGATATGGGTGAGCCCATGGCAACACCATAGGTCTGTTCAAAGAACTCACCCTCAAAACAAAAGAAAGTCGAAGTGAGACAAATCTCAACAAGATGCGCAGTATCAGGATTTGTTAGGCAATAGATCACTGTCATGGCTTCCTTTATAGTGATAAAAGTATAAAGGGAGACCACGTCAAAGCTCACGAGAATGTCTTGTGGGTCAAGCTTTATGTCCTTAAGCTCTTTAATGAAGGAAGGAGAGTCTTCTACGAAGGAATTTGTACGACCAACCAGGGGTTTGAGCTTAAGGGCAAGGAACTGGGCTAGAAGGTAGGTCAGACCACCAATGGTGTTGACAATAGGCCTCAGGGGGGTCCCTTCTTTATGAATCTTAGGCAGCCCATAAATGCTAGGGGTAAGTGGATTACATTCAATGAGCTTATGGTAAAGAGAACTTGTAGAGATACTAAACTTGATGGCGAGAGCCACCATCCTGGAAATCTTCTTAAGAGGGTTCTTGGGCAATTTTTTATAACTGCCGCTATTGTAAAGATGATCCAACATCTTCTTGTGGTAATCATCCTTGTTAAGGATGACCGTAGCCCCTCCTTTGTCAGCCCTCAAAACTACGATATCATTGTTCTGGTTTAAGGATTTAAGGGTAATGAATTCCTCATTGCTGAGGTTCTTTCGAGGGGGTTTAACCATTCTTAAGACCACCGCACAATCTTGCCTGATAGTGTCCTTAATCTTATCAGGTAAACCTCTGATCCCAAACTCAACATCATAAATGATATCGTCAACAGGAATCTTCTTAGGGGCTAAGGTGAAATTTAAACCTTTCCCCAAGACTTAAAAAACAGCAGGGGGGAAAATGAAACTAGAGAGGTTAATAACTTTATTATTACCATGAGAAGGAGGGCGAATTATACTAGAACAAGGATTAAAACAATTTTTATCAATATTTACTATTTTATTATCCACCAAATTAGAGTTATTAGCCTTACTATCATTAATATTTTCATTACTAATTTCTACTCTCCTATTATTACTATTATCATTATTAATATTATTACTAGGAATATCATTATTACTACTATTATTAGCAATACCATTATAGTTGTTAAACAAATCATTGTTATTAAAGTCTCTACATGAATTATTATTATTGTTATTTGTTAAATAAATTGTTACCGTTATTAATGTCATTATTTTTATGAGTGTCATTAGAATCATAATTATTATTAATATTATTAATAATATTATTATACGTATTATATAAATTATTATTATTAAACACATTATTATTATTAAACAAACTATTATTAATATTGTTATTATTGTTAAATAACATGTTATTTATATTATTAAAATCGATATTATTATTATTACATAAATTATTATTATTAATATAATTATTGCTAAAATGGTTAAATACATTATTATTTATATTATTAAATTCGTTATTAATACAATTATTAACATCAAAATTCCTATGTGGCAGAATGATATGGGTTTGAATATCAGCGCTAGGGCACCGATGTTGAACCGAAGCCTCCATGCTTTGACCACGTGAAGAGGGCAAGGAGCACGCTTCGGGAGAACAGATTGTTGCAGGATTGGAATGCAAGCACACCTTCCCCACCGAGTCTGATCTGCCCACGGCTAGGGAACTGTCAATCCGCAACTGCACCTTCTGCCTAGAGATAGATCTACACCCATCCAGGGTACTATCCAACTACGGCGGCACGACCGAGCTAGCAGTATGAGAAACAGAAATGCCAGTGAGATCATTCTCTGTGAGCGTGCGATAAGGACCAGCGTTCATATGTGCCAAACTGCCAGGTGAAAAGACACCAAATCCCTTTCTGCGCAGAGGGGAGAAGACCATTCAATGCACTTGGGAGAGGATGGCAGACCAAGAGAAGAATAACCCTCGGAGCAGAGAAAAGATTGATTGTTCAACGCTGGATGTGGACTGGCGAAAGCATGCTCAGAACTGCAGGGCGCGAGGGCAGTAGATTTACCTTCTGAGATACCAGTAACCAATCCCTGATCACTGAAATTTTACCAGCAGAGACACGGCTCTGAGAAACCCCACCCGCGGCTCTTCTAGAAAACGTTGCATACCCAGTTAATCTCTGAAACTTAGACATCTAATTCTGTTTTCAACTTTCTTCCACTCGAATGGACTTCAAGTGTGAACAGGCATCTATTTTCTCCCAAAGGGAGGTCGAAAACATGTTCACAAGCTCCAAATGCAAACAAAGAATAGAACGAGAAATTAGATTAAGGGATTTTCTAACCCTGTTGATTTCTGCTCAAACGAAAGCCAAACTCGCCTTCAGAAAGATCAGATGGTGCTGGACAAATAGCCGTTGGAGTCTCTGCTCAGACTATTTAACATGTTAAGTTGGATCTATTTCTTCAATTTGTCTTGACGATGAACCACACTTGTTGGTTCGAAACGCGTCGACAAATGATTTATCTTGTGATTTACGCCAAATTTCTCTTAAACAAAATATACATGATGTCATGTAAATAATTGATATAATTTGTTAATGTTCGGTATACTGCATTTAGAATCTTATTATGATTTCACATATGTCATCATTTAATCGTTTTTCATACATTATTAGGAGTATATCTGACAACTTTTCTTTTACTACTTGACCTTTCCTAGAATGATATGTGAAAGTACCATTTAGGATGAAGGGGTGATACTTAGAATGATATATGAAAGTAATTCAGAACTAATTAGGCTATGACATAACAATTTCCTCTCAATTATTGCACATCACTTTGTTGCTAAAGTCCCTAATTACAAATTTGGATTCCCCTTTTTATTTCAATAAATTACCATATTCACTCATTAACAACCATATCCCTTTTTTATGTGACTTGGTCCCTTTAGCTACTTAGCTTTTCTTCATCAACCTCATTCTCCCTTCTCTCTTGTTCTATTGTAGCTAGTCTAGTATTTTTACACAACTAAATCTTATGCTTGTGATTGAAATCCTTCATGGTTGATCGAGGTGGATATTAGTGGCCACCCGCTAATTCCACTCAAACCCCCACCATTACTTCTTTCAATTTTTCAGTTTCCTTAATTATAGCATAATTTACTAATTTTAGCAACTTTTTGTGTCCTAAACTTTCGGAGCCGTTTTGAGGCCCTAAACGACGTTTTTTGGGAAATCTACCACCCAACGTTTTTTTGACTAAAATTGTCTTTTCCATCCTAACTCTTAAAGAGATCTTTCCAACGGGCTATCGTGCACGTCAAATGAAGATAATAAGACCAAGTCGTGACCCCGAGAAGTTGGCTATCCAACTCACCCCAACGGGGCCCATAAAATCTTGGTGTTACATCTCCTCGGGTTAGGGTTTTGGTTGTTTAGGGTTTGCTCTTATTGTTCAATAATAAAAAGGCCCTTGAGCCTCATCATAAGATAGTTCAGAGGCATGTAGCCACCACATCTCCTCTCAGAGATAAGCTACCATCGCCCTAGCTAGTTTATTTCCATTCCTGTTTGTAAGCATATTTCAGTATTTTACATTAATGAAATGAAGTATTATTTCCACTACATCTTTGTGTTTATGGTTATCTCTATAATTTGTTATGTTCCTATTTAAATCCAAATTAGTGGTATCAGAGCTGTCTGCTTTTCTTCTCTGTTTTTCTTTGCATGTCCCCAATGAGGTTGCGATATAAGGAGTTAGGGCTTGAACTGGTCGAACCTTTGCAAGACCAGCCTCGCAAATCCCAACGGCCTCCCATTGCGGATGAAAAGAAAGACGAGGGGGGAGGATATCCTATCAAAATATTGCTCAAAAAGTCCATTGAGTGACAAAAGCACATGATGATGGAGAACTTTTCCCAGATCCTTCAGCGGCTACCCAGGGGCGACACATCGGCTTCCAACAACAGCTCTGGAAATGCCACATCGTTTAAAGTACGAGTTAATTTTGAAATCCCCATATTCGAGGGTCATATAGACGCAAATGTCGTCAATAAATGGTTAAATGTGCTAGAGGGTTATTTTTATGTTCATGATTTTTCCAGTCGGGAAAGGATTATTTTCGCTCTTCTTAAAGCAGCCCCCCGCGTTAAGGATTGGTAGGAAACCTACTGTGAGTAGAAGGATGAAAGTACAGGCTCATTATTTTTAGTTTCACTCACTTGTAATTCATTTCAGGATGCCATCAACGGGCAATACTACCCTGTTAGAAGCTATGAGGATCAATACATAAAGTGGACCACGCTGCGGCAAGGAAAGGACCAAGATGTGCCAGAGTTTACCAATATTTTCCATACCCTTAACACAAAGTTGGGTATCAAGTATACATAGCAACATTTGGCACTCAAATACGAAGGTTGCCTGCACAAGTACATCCAGGAAGAAATAGAATTCCTTAACATCTCCTTCCTCGGCGCGGCATACCAATATGCTGTCAAGGTCGAGCAAAAGTTTAAACAGAAGAAATGAGAATTTGTTTCTGCAAATCCGACACAAGGGAAAGGTGCCCCCAAATAGCAGAACAAAGGACAAAGCTAAGGCGGGGTGGCCCAAGACAACCTGCCAAAGCTGCAAGCAAAGAACAACACCGCGAAGTCGAAAAAGGACATGAGAAAGTGGTGTGAGTTCCATAAGAGCTCTATTCACACACACAAGTCAGAACCCGATAAGGGGAATGACAAAGGGAAGTAGATTATCGATGTGGAGCCCAATGCCACCATTGCCACCACGAAGATCAAAAAGGAGGTACACGAAGATCCAGAGGAGGAGGAGCATCTCTTCCACTCTCAGCAGAGGTCATGAAGCAGCTGGGCTTACCAACCATAGGACATCCACAACTGTACACCATCAGGTGGCTTCACCAAGGATGGGATGATGTTGGTACATAAGAAGGATGGGACTTGGAGACTCTATATTGACTATTGGGTTCTGAACAAGATCACTGCCCATAATAGGTACCCAATCCCATGGATTGATGACCTCCTGGACCAACTGAAGGGGGCAAAATATTTCAGCAAGATCGATTTGAATTCAGGATATCACCAAATACCAATCGAACCCTCCGATTTGTGGAAGACTACCTTCAAAGCCAAGGAGGGCCTTTTCGAATGGTTGGTTATGCCTTTCGAATTGACAAATGCTCCTGCAACCTTCATGAGGCTAATGGATGACATCTTGTGGCCATTCACCAACTCATTTGTAGTGGTATATTTGGATGACATCCTGATCTTCAGCCAGAGTTGGGAAGAGCACCCCACCACATCCGACAGGTTCTCCAAACACTACGATAACACAAGTTATGTGCCAATTTGGAGAAATGCACTTTTTGCATGACCCAGGTTCAATATCTGGGATACATTATTGATGAATAGGGGGTGCACGTGGATCCAGCCAAGATCCAAGTCATTCGAGATTCGCCATCTCCAACCACTCTGACAGAGCTTCGCAGCTTTCTAGGCCTTGCCAACTTCTACCACAAGTTCCTGTTGGAATTTTCTCGTATCACTTGGCCCTTGATTCAAGTCACCAAGGGAGGAGCGAAAGAAAAATTATTTTGGTCCGAATCTCAACAGAAGGCATTCACAGAGTTGAAATATCACCTCTGCTCGGCACCAGTTCTTACATTACCAGACTTGCAACAACCATTCGAGGTCGAGACATATGCCTTTGACTACGCTATTGGGGCAGTCCTTACTCAACATGAGCATCCAGTGGCATATCAAAATCAGACACTTTCAAACATAGTCTAGAAGTATCCCAGTTATAACAAAAAGGTGTATTCCATTGTGCAGGCCTACCGATAATGGAAGCATTACATTTTGGGGAAGGAAACGGTCATCCACATATACCACTGACCCTTGCAGTTTATACAGACCCAAGGGAAATTCAAAATGATCGCCATCAGAAGTGGTCCACATACCTGTAGCAGTTGCATTTGAATATCAAGTATAAGAAGGGCAACACCAATAATGTCACAGATTGCCTCGGTTGACCACCGATCATGGCGTTAACCACTGTGCTAAACTATTGTGGGCATGAGACTTCTGATTGGCCACTGCTCTACAAAAGCGATCCGGAATTCGACCACACATACCAGAAACTCTTGGAGGGTAAGCATGTTCTAGATTTTCACCTCCAGGATGACCTATTATGCCACCTCGGTCACCTTTGTGTTCCTTCAAGAAAGCGTGCCAAGATGATTTGCAAAGCACACTATAGTCGTGCTGTTGGGAATTTCGGGGTCGAAAGAGAGTGGTAGTACTGCAAAAGTATTTGTATTAGCCGAATCTTTGACAGGATGTCGGGAAGTACATCAGATCATGCATTGCCTACACCATTGCCAAACCAACCATCAAGAAGCAAGGCCTCTATACCCCGCTGTCTATCCCTAGTCGACCTTGGGAATCCATCTTCATGGATTACATGTTAGGCCTTCCTTCCACTAAGCATGGAAATGACTGTGTTTTTGTGGTCGTCGACAGGTTCTCCAAGATGGTTGTTATGGCGACCAGCAAGAAGAATATCACAGTAGAAGCCACTGCTAAACTCTTCTTTGAACGAGTGTGGGAACACTTTGGGATCACACAATCTACCATCTCAGAATAGGACAACAGGTTCCTCAGTACATTTTGGTCTAGTCTCTGGTCGATGTTGGACACCAAACTCACTAAGTCCACAGCCCTCCATCCTCAAACTGATGGCCAAACAGAGGTTGTCAATAGGATGATTGTACACATTTTGCGCATGTACAACTCAAAGTATCCATGCACATGGGACGAGAGCCTCCCCTATGTTCAGCACAGTTACAACCAAGCTCTCCATAGCTTGACTGGCCACAGTGCTTTTTAGGTGGGCTTGGGATTCCAGCCACTATGTCCCATTCATGTGGCCATGCCATTTGCATCTACTCACGCAAAATCAGCTCACGTCTAGTCCGAAATAGATAAGGCAAACAACTTTGTTGAGCACATCCAACATATTCTCCAGTAGGTCCATGATATTACGGAGAAATTAAATGCCAAGTACAAGCAGTGACATGATCAACATTAGGTGCCACACAAGTTTTAGGTGTGCAACAAAGTTTGGTTGCATTTGTAGAAGGAACGCTTTACCGGAGCCTATCAAAAACCTAGACCACTCCAATATGGTTGTGCGAGACAATGCATTTGAGATCAAAATTCCCCCATTCTTTGGCATGCACCCAATGTTCAATGTGGACTGCCTTTGGCCATACTTTCCACCATTACTAGACACATCTGACATTGCAGAACAACTCACACCCATAGAGTTAAATCTAGATTGCATGGAACAAGCTGCAACTAATCGGATCATGGACACATAGATCAAGCACACTTGCTAGCAGAATATCCAACTGTATCGAGTTGTCAAAGCATGCCAACTCCCTCACCAGGGCAAGTGGCCCACCAAGGACCAAGTTTGGGAGAAGTTCCCTCATCTCATGGAGGAGCTCAACGCAATGGGGACCATTGCTTCCTAAGGGGAGAGGAATGATCCAGGTGGATATTGGTGGCCACCAGCTAATTCCACCTGGACCCCCACCATTACTTCTTTCAGTTTTTTAGTTTCCTTAATTATAGCACAATTTACTATTTTTAGCAATTTTTTGGGTCCTAAACTTTCGGAGCCGTTTTGAGGCCCTAAATGACATTTTTTGGGAAATCTATCGCTAGCGATTTTTTGTTTAAAATTTTCTTTTTTGACATAGTCCTCAAAGAGATCTTTCCAACGGGCTATCATGCACATCAAATGGAGATAATATGACCAAGTTGCGACCCCGGGAATCAACTTGAAGATAAATCTATTAATGATCTGGCCACATCCTTATAGACTTGCATCGAATATAAATATCAGAATATGAGAAGTAGTATTTCTTTGAATGAATCCAACAAGAACCATGAAATGCATTTGATCTTACAGTTAATGCAAGATATGAAAAATTTCATGTTTTATTTCGAACACAAAGTTGTACCTATACACCCTCCCAATATCCACTCACATCTACCTACCAACCTCCTCCTGTTTCTTTTGCTCCATGAACTTTTCTTCTGAATCATCCTTAGTTCAACTTTTGCAAAACTATCATGACGAAAAGACATGTGAAATTATGAAGGCAAGTAGAGAAAGAAATTTTGGGAAATATTCAACGCCTCCACTTCCAAATCCTATTGTAAATACCTTGTACTGGATAGATGATGTAAATATCATAAATACTTGTTTTTGAAATTACAACAAAAAATCCCTAAATAATCCTTCTCATCATAATTCTACTCCAAGGCAATCTACATCTAACATTAAAGAAAATAGTCTTTCTAATCAAAGTAATAATATTCCCAAGTTTGTTGGAAAATATAACATCATAAAAGATTTATCCAAAATCAAATCTAATGGAACTCTTCTTAATTTAGCTCAAACTCCCAAGCATATTGGAAATTTGTAAAAAAATCTTAAAAAACAACAAATAACACTCCTTCATTCAATATCCATCATTGAAATTCAATATTAGAATGAGTGTTCCCAAGATTCGTAAGGTGCATGAGAGGAAATTTCAACCTAATAGTGTCCTCCTATGGAAAATTAATAAAATAATAGGAAAATACTAAAATAAGAGCTATGAAATTTGGAGGGAAAAGAAGAAAGCTGTATAATTTTGTAGAATTTTTCTACAAACCAGCTAGCTCTGATACCATGTAGAACATTTTCTACAAATCAGCTAGCTCCAATACCAAGTAGAAATTCCCACTATAGATCACTTGGTAATGCAATGTACTAAAGCAAAACACTTGATCTACTTCTACAACAAATTTAGCAGAAGCTTAATCGAACATGAGCAACATCAATAAGGACACATATAGCTGATATGGAGAAATCAAACACACATAACACAATAGAATTTACCAGGGGAAAGCACCTGCTAAAACACCATCTCTATATTATCATACAAGTGGAAATATAGTTAGATTACACAAAGCCTTAGCTCAAAAGTTATCTAGCTCTCAAGACAATCCCTCTGTTGCTCATAGACAGTTAAAGGCTTCTCACAAACCTTCTCCTCCACCCTCTGAGCCTCCTATTTCCTCTTCTTACACTCACTAACCTCTAATCTAACTGCACAAACCTAAATGAAATCAATCCTCATCATGGATGAGCTTCCTTTATAGGAAAAATATTCATCCAACTGATAGTACATTGTCCCTTCTTTGATATCAATCGAGTCTCTGACAGAACTGACATACATCAATTATCCATGAGTCAATACAAATTTATCTGAAAATAATAGTTGTCACATGCATGCAATCATCAACAAACTATATCTCATTAATTTAACAACTTGCTAAATTAATCTAACTAAACTTGACTAAGTTAAACTAAGTCAAATGATCCTCTCAATATAGAACTCATCCTTAATTCCTCAATCAGTGGAGCAAATCAAGGACACATTCCCCAATGCATCGAGAAATAATTTCATGTTCTCATAAAGACTTCAGGTTTGCTTTTCCTTAACTAATTAACTCATGGAGATTAATTAATTAATATTTTAAACAGCTGATCAGACCAAATTCGTTTTTACTTTCTATAGTTAGACCAGGGATTGCTAAAAATAGGAAGGGACCCAAAAATGCTATTTTTAGAAGATTCTATGTTTAGTAGTTTCACCTCTCACCCAAGGTGGCCAAAATGCTCCTTGGCCAAACTGTTATTTCTAGACATGCTATCTTTAGTAGTTCTATTTTTAGCAATTCCTAAATTTAGCATTTCTTGATGCACATTTTTCAACACTCCCTCTCAACATTAAAGGCTTCCTCTCGAACCGAACCCTGTAACTCTGGAATGTTCTGCATGCAACACATCTACCAAGTGCGGTTGCTCCAGTAACACTCGGAACAAAAAACTCCCAACTGACCACGCTGTTGGGCTAGAAACATACTCTGATGTTGAAGCTCTACCTGCTGCTAACAAGTGCTCCCTCTCTTACCTCTGCACTACTGCACCATCTCCATGCATCTCGAACTGTTGCACCCTTCTCTGTGCTAACCTACATTGTACAACACACTTGTGCCTGTCGCATTGTTTTAGCCTACATGCTCTGCACTGTCCTAGGATTCCCTGCACTGTAGGTCTCTCTGCTGCTCCATCCGCATCTGTCTCTACCCAATCAATCAGTAACAGCTACTCCACATCGGGGCTCCCATAGCAAGGTCTCATCCAAGAGGTTGGGTACCTCAAGGATCCTACCACTCGTGCTTGGGATGATCACTCTATATCGCCCCACCTCCTACCTAGAGGTATGGCTGCATGTGATCCCATTACCCACCTGGCTCGAATTTTCCCCCTACTGAAGGTCTCTGCATGAGTAGATATCTCTACTCGATCTCCTCCTAGCTTCCTCTGTTGTGGTTGCTCCACAACCTCCTAAAGTTGATGCACCAATCGTGGCTCCTCCACAATCGTCTGAGACTTCTTCTGGCGCTGTATGTTGAGAGGTAATTTACTCTCCCTCTCAACCACCAAGTACTTAACCTTTGCCTTGCTCCTCAAGGCTTTGCATGCATGTTGTACCTCAACTGCATACAGGTTTTTGGCTAGCACACCAATATATTTCCACTTTCCCGCCGTCATGAAATTTTTTGGAAAAATAGTTGATTTTAAATCAGTGATATCTCCCTCATTCGAACTCTGATTCAACCTATTTTTTCTCCACAAGCAATCCAAGTCTACTATTTATTTCTAAAAAAAATTTACAGAAATTTTCAGATTTGCTCTACAAACTCTCGGCCCAAAACTCAACACTTTGAAATCTCCTCTCAGTATATTGTTCTCTCCTTGATCACCTGTGCTCTGATACCATGTGGAATTTTGTATAATTTTTCTATATATCAGCTAGCTTCGATACCATGTAGAACTTTTTCTACAAATCAGCTAGCTCTGATACCATGTAGAAATTCCCACTGTAGATCACCTAGTAATGCAATGTACTAAAGAAAAACACTTGATCTACTCCTACAACCAATTTAGTAGAAGCTTAATCAAACATGAGCAACATCAATAAGAACACATATAACTAATATGGAGAAATCAAACACACATAACACAGAAGAATTTACTAGGGGAATGCACCTGCGTATATCCCCATCTTTGTATTATCATACAAGTGGAAATATAGTCTGGATTACACAAAGCCTTAGCTCGGAAGCTATCCAGCTCTCAGTATAATCCCTCTGTTGCTCATAGACAGTCAAATGCTTCTCACAAACCTTCTCCTTTGCCCTCCAAGCCTCCTATTTCCTTGTGCAGTTTCCTTGGGGTCCAGTGATGTCACATATGTGAATTGGTCTCTTCACACACTCACTAACCTCTAATCTAACTGCACAAACCTGAAGGAGATCAATCTTCATCATGGATGAGCTTCCTTTATAGGAAAAATATTCATCCAACTGATAGTACACTGTCCCTTCCCTGATCTCAACTGGGTCTCTGATAGAACTGACATGCATGAGTTATCCATGAGTGAATACACAATTATCTGAAAATAATAGTTGTCACATGCATGCAAGCATCAAAAAAATATATCTCATTAATTTAACAACTTGTTAAATTAATCTAGCTGAACTTGACTAAATTAAACTAAGTCAATTGATCCTCTCAATATAGAACTCATCCTTAATTCCTCAATCAGTGGAGCAAATCAAGAACACATTCCCAAATGCATGGACAAATAATTGCATGTTCTCACAAAGACTTCAAGTTTTCTTTTCCTTAACTAATTAACTCATGGAGATTAATTAATTAATATTTTTGAAACTGCTAGTAAGACCAAATTCATTTTTGCTTCCTATAGTTAGACCAGGGACTCCTAAAAATAGGAAAGGACCCAGAAATGCTATTTTTAGAAGATTCTATTTTTACCAGTTTCACCTCTCACCCAAGGTGGCGAAAATGCTCATTGACCAAATTGATACTTTTAGACATGCAATTTTTAGCAATTCCTAAATTTAGCATTTCTTGTTGCATATTTTTCAACAAAAACTATTTTTTTTAATTGTACTTTTCTCTTATCTCCTTATAGTATTACTCAAATTTAAAGTATGGAAACTTGTTTAATCCATTGAGTACCTAGTACGTAAACTTCTAAGAAGACCCACATTGATAAAAATTTAAGATACATTAAAAAACATGTTCAACACATTTTTTAAATGTATCTTCATTTTTTATCAATGTGGGTCTTCTCAAAAGTATGCATAATGGGTACTCGTTGGACGTGGAATTTAATTCCACATCCAATGAGTGTCTACACTTGAAATTTGAATAAACCTATAAGGAGATAAGCCAAAAATACAATTTAAAAAAAAAGAAACAAAACAAAAAAAAAAAAATATTTTTCTCTTTATTCCCTCCAAAATATTTACATGTGCCTATTTACAAATTTAAATGATTTGGATTGCTTTACGTATTATGTAAATGACAATTTCATGGGCACTTTTAGGCTGAAATTTCTTCTAATGAAGTGTTAACAAATTTCAGACAACCAAAGAACCCACCCTTCTATGTCTCCATGAATATTTTGATAAGATAGCTAATTGTTGTCTAAGAGATGGAGGTTCTTTCCCAAATGTTATGTCCAAAACCGTCATGGAAATACTGGGACTCACATGTACTAATGAAATTCCCATAAATATGTTAGTTGTCCAGAAACAAAAGAAAACCATGATTGGAGAAATTAGTGATCTTACTTTAGTAATGTGTTCTCATCCTGAGATCCACACAACATGTAATGTTCAATTAATTGATACATCGGTTGGTAATTATTCAATCATTCTTGCTAGAGACTAGAAATCACTAGTTGGTGGTTATTATTCCTGTGATGGCTCTCATCTCATCATTCCTAAAGTTCCCAAGAGCATAATTGTATATAGGAAAGAAATAATAACCCCTTACATTTAAAATCTTCCCCAACCATTAGTTAAGTATATCGAAGAGGACCTTGGAATTTATTCAATATTTAATGAAGAAGAAGTTAGTCACCAAGTTGTTGTCAATATCACCCCTGATTCAAATTTAATTTAGCATATGTTATTTTATGGGGCATCATCATAAGAAGCCAATGTGGTTGGTATTCTTCTATAAAACACTTTTGGAAAATCATATTCGTATTCTTACCTTTTGAATTTATCTTGTACAAAAAATGTAGCATAATTTGAGACTTTATTACTTGGGTTAAATAATGCATTTTTCCTTGGAATTTAAAATTTTTCAACCTTTGGAGACTCTGAATTAATTTTCAACCTAATCAAAAGAATTTATGCTCCTTCAAAATATTTAATGAGGTGTTATACAACCCTTGCTTGGGATGCAAAATTAGAACTTAAAAGTTTCAACATCACACATATGAACCAAAGGGTTAATGTTATTGATGACCATCTAGCAATGTACGTTGCAAGGCATAAATATTTTGATTCGATGAACAAACCTGATTGCATTGTAATGATGTTGTATAGACCTCAACTCCCTGATAATGAAGAATCCTAGCAAGTCTTTGATGATGATTAGGATATTTTGAATTTTTTCATAAACAATACTAAAGAATCATCCCAAATTATCAATATTGACCAAAAAAAATATCCTAAAGGCTTGCTTCCTTTAAATGATGTTTTCTCTCCTAATGATGCAACTAAAATCTCCTCATCCAACAAACCACTTCATAAAACCTCTGATAAAATTGTGCTAGTGAATATTGGAACTGATGATAACCCTAAAGTGTTGCATGTTTCTGAATCTTGTACCTAAGAAGAAACTGATAATTTATTTCGACTCGTTTGAAAATTTTCTAATACCTTCGAATGGTCATAGAGTGACTTAAAAGGTTTTCATGCCACTCTCATTTCTCTTGCTATACTGATAAAGGCTGATTTTCTCATGCAGGTTAGACTGCAAAACCCAGAATCTTAGTCTACCATGCATTTAAATATGCATTTCAACTTTTCCCAAATTAACACCCCAATATCCGGCAGATTTCTACCATTTTTAATCTCAATTAATATGCGGAAGCTTACCTTTCATTTCCTAGCACACAATCATTTCCAAATACAAATCGTACTCTCATAACCCAAAGACATGGATTTTATCCTCACTTCAATGCACTCAATTCAGTACTTGGAAAGTATAAAAACCCAATTTTGATGTGCCCACATCTTAACCATTGATTCTGGCCTTAACATATGAACTAGTTAAGCAAATACACAAGCAACGCTTAGCTCATAAATTCCAATATTATGCACCCTTTCTCTTTCAAAATCACATCATATTCAAAGTATGCACATTTCCAGACTCTGTCTACCCACTATTATTCAGCTCTCTGCAATAACCTGCGTTCTTTATTAAAACATTCAATCGACTTCATTCCAGTGCTATCTAATCAATTCCCCCTACAACTATGAAACATTCAAACATATATAAACGCAGTCTTGGATTTAATAATAATGGCTATTCTGCAAAATAATTCTGAAGTGACAACCATCCTTCCGGGAAGCAGATGAATTCTGCGTTAATTAACATTCTAGCAACAAGATCAGTTCAGGGTTAACGCATTCATTAATTTCTGGTTCCATACCCCAGCAGATCGATTTTAAAACTGTGCTATGTAAATTATGCCAACAAATTACACTCGAGCCATCATCAATTAATATAAACAATGTCCAATTTAATATGCATTCATTCTGGCCCATTCTAATGACAGCGTTCAAGACACTCATAGACTCGTAGACTCGATTTCAAATGGGAACAACGCAAATAGAGATTTAAATCCACAATTCATGCAACGCTCATTCAAACAGATCGATTTGTTCAAACTGTCAATCGACCATACCACCACCTCCAATGCTTTTGCAGAAGTTAACTCGAGCATTCTTGGTTTATTATGAAGCTCATAGTTTCACTAGCGCTCTCTTCCTTTCATTACAGATCGATATAAACAACCATTCACTCACCAAAAATAAGCTCTCACATGGATTTAACAATTGTCATATTAACATCAATCCTTCCAACTATTGAGTATAAATTGATCTTACAAATTCAGTGGATCTCTCTAATGATTGATACCTCAATTTATACACATACAACTTTCACAATCAACCAGTGTGTGTATATATATATATATATATAATTTGAAACAAAACAAATTACTTACAAACTTTTGTTGGCCAGATATTTGGAATTGATGGCCCTTTACAAACTGCTCGAAGGCGTCCAAGCAGAAAAACCTCTGTTCCCTACTCTACACACTCTCTCTCTCTCTCTCTGATTTTCAATGGTCTTTGAGGCTTGATAATTTATAATAATTTAGAAGGATCTATTCTAAGTTCAATCCCTTCAACTTCTCAACAAAATCCTAAAATCACTTTTGAATCCCTAAGGATTCTCTCTCACCCATAATTAATGAAACTAATTTCTAAATTAATATTTAAAAAAATCTCTCATCCCCTTATTTTCTCAACCAATCCCATACATAGAAATCCTAATCCCAAATTTTGCTCCTAAACTATTTCTCTCATATCCTTTTATTCAGAAAAAGAATATTTACATAATACTGACTTTTCATAATTATCTCCTATTTTATTAAAAATAAAAATTTAATTTATAAAATATTAAAAATTGTCACACCCCCCTTTTATCACATATTTAAAAATGAAAAATGGCCTTGATGCTCTTGCATCAGAGACCCAACCTTAAAATTAATCATGATCCCATGATCATGTGTTCCGATCTGTGTATGCCTGGATCCCATATCTTGTGTTGTAACTTTCAACTTGCCACTACTTCTTTCTGATGTTCTTCTCCAGGTTTCCACACTTTATGCTGCATCGCTCCACTGATTAGGATTTCACAATCTTTTGTTGTCTTTCTTTTGCTTCTTTCCTTTTGTTTTATCGCTGCTGGCCTCTTCCAGGATACTTTCATCATCATTCGCCTCATCAGTTCAATTTCTTTGCCTAACAGATTTTCTCCAGCAACTTCAATAAGACCTGTACTCACAAAACAATTGTTAGAATAAAAAATATAAGGCTTCAGTGCCCCCATAAATATTGCTGCTGTCAGTGTCGCCTCAGCTGCCACCATAAATGTCGCCTCACATGTTGCTCTAGCTATCGCTATGGATGTTGCGGCCTTCCAAACTTCCTGTCCCTCTGCAACATTCCTTTTCTCATCATCTGCAATTTCATCAACATGCTGCAAATTAACTCCAGCATAATCTCCATCTTCTCTTTCGACCATCTTCAGTAATTGTCCATTATCATCTTGATTGATTCTGGCAATCCAATTAAGTTTTGCAGATACTGTAGCTTCACCTTGTACTACTGTGGCAGCTCCAAAATTTCGTACACCAGTCTTCTCTTGGCTATACAGACAAGCCAACTCTTTCTTGTCACCTATGGTAACAAATTTCTGCATATGAGACATGACTGTCTCATCCTCTACCTGCAACAATTCTTCTTCTTCCAAGACAATCTCAAATGATGGATTGTCTGCTACATCACCTGTAAACACAATCAAATTGTCAGCTTCAAAATCACAAGACCTAATGGTCTCACCTGTTGATTCAGTCATCCGCAGCTCCAAATATTTTTCAAGACTTAGAAAATATTCTCTGGCTTTCTCCTCAACTTCCTCTGGCAACACTTCAGTTGCTGCTCTGAGTTCCTTCTTAGCACATCAGTATGCTGATTTGCATTTACCATGAGACTATCAGCTAGTCTCGCCTTCTTTCCATCTGTCTCCAAGATGTTGTTCTGCTCTCGTTCACTGTACTAAACTCTTTTGTCTACTGTAACCTTTCTACCATACTCTGAATTCATCAACAAATATTCTAACAATGCAATTTCTCTGTAGCATTGCTGAATCATATCACCATCACCTGCATTCATACATAAACTTTTAGTTTGCACAAAATGTCCAACAGTATCAACTGTTACTTCCCTTATCTGCACTTCAAACTGATTCTCTTCTTCAACATCCACAAGAATTTTCTCTTGTACTGTAACAGCAAAATCATCACTGCTTTCTTTTTCAGATTACTTATCATTTTCTGCTTCCTCTGTCTTCATTTCCTTCTGATATCTTGCTATCTCAGCATCAATCTGAACAACCTTCAAATTCAACTCTTCTCTCTCCTGAACAAACTCTAAAGCTTGCTCATCTCCTTGTACTGTACTTGCAAACACACACAACTTATCAGTTTTAAAACCACAAGACTTTTTAGTCTTGACTACTTCCTCCAACATTTTCCTTTGACCATATCTGCGTGTGGAATCTTCAAATTCCATCTCTGGCTCAAGAACTCTAAGTCCCTTTTTCAACAAGGCAATCACAATTTGCCTCAACCTCCTCTGCAATTGTCGCCAAATCACTCTCTTTCCCTTCAGTGGAAAGAGCCATTTTCTATTCTGATTTTCCTGCTCTTGCAACCATTCTTCTAGTACCTACAATTGTACCTTCATTACTGCAATCTCTCTTTCTCGAACTTCTGCAGTCATCTCATCTCTGTGGCATTTCTCTGAACCTCTTCTCTGATCCTCCATGATCATCTTCTCCATGAGTTTCTCACTCACTATGAGTTGTACTAGCCTCTGCAACAACAATCTCTCTTGCTGCCACTTACCTCACCAAGCTCTCCTCACTCAGTCTTTTGGTAAGTACTTGGTTCACTGCCTCTGGAACCTTTCGAGCACTCTCTCTACTCTCTCTCTAGGCTATCTCTTCAACTCATTTTTCTCTTCAGGACACTGTAATTGTCCTCCCTATCCAACCTTCAAATGAATACCAAGTTCATTGCCATCATCTTCTTTGCAACCATGAACTTAAATAATAAATTTCAACTCAAAAGAATCATCTCACCTTTAAGATCCTGCATGATCTTGTCTTCTACTTCTACAATCTTCTTCACTGCATTTGTGTAGCTTGCATATTAAATTTAAAAATCTTTCATCACACATTCAAAGAAACACACTTCAGTTCTCAACTGTACTCATTCAAAAAAAAACAAACTTCTTCAACAAAGCATTCCCGCTCTGATACCACCTGATGCAGGTTAGCCTGCAAACCCCAAAATCTTAGTCTACCATGCATTTAAATATGCATTTCAGCTTTTCCCAAATTAACACCCCAATATCTGGCAAATTCCTACCATTTGTAATCTCAATTAATATGCGGAAGCTTACCTTTCATTTCCTGGAAAATTCACACAATCATTTCCAAATACAAACCATACTCTCATAACCCAAAGACTTGGATTTTATCCTCACTTCAATGCACTCAATTCAGTACTTGGAAAGCATAAAAACCCAATTTTGATGTGCCCACATCTTAACCATTGATTCTTGCCTTAACATATGAACTAGTTAAGAAAATACACAACCAACGCTTAGCTCATAAATTCCAATATTATGCACCCTTTCCCTTTCAAAATCACATCATATTCAAAGTATGCACATTCCAAACTCTGTCTACCCACTTCTATTCAGCTCTCTGCAATAACCTATGTCCTTTATTAAAACATTCAATCGACTTCATTCCAGTTCTATACAATTGATTCCCCGTGCAACTATGAAACATTCAAACATATATAAACGCAATCTTGGATTTAATAATGCTGGCTATTCTACAAAATAATTCTGAAGTGACAACCATCCTTCCGGCAAGCAGATGAATTCTGTGTTAATTAACATTCCAGCAACAAGATCAGTTCAGGGTTAACGCATTCATTAATTTATGGTTCCATACCCCAGCAGATCAATTTTAAAACTGTGCTATGTAAATTATGCCAACAAATTACACTCGAGCCATTATCAATTAACATAAACAACGCCCAATTTAACACTTCAAACTATGCATTCATTCTGGCCCATTCTAATGACAACATTCAAGACACTCATAGACTCGATTTCAAATGGGAACAACGCAAACAGGGATTTAAATCCACAATTTATGCAACGGTCATTCAAACACATTGATTTCAAACCGTCAATCGACCATACCACCACCTCCAATGCTTTTGCAGAAGTTAACTCGAGCCTTCTTGGTTTATTATGAAGCTCAAAGTTTCACTGGCGCTCTCTTCCTTTCATTACAGATCGATATAAACAACCATTCACTCACCAAAAATAAGCTCTCACATGGATTTAACAATTTTCATATTAACATCAATCCTTCCAACTATTGAGTATAAATCGATCTTACAAATTCAGTGGATCTCTCTAATGATTGATACCTCAATTTATACACATACAACTTTCACAATCAACCAGTGTATATATATATATAATTTGAAACAAAACAAATTACTTACAAACTTTTGTTTGCCATATATTTGGAATTGATGGCCCTTTACAAACTGCTTGAAGGCGTCGAAGTAGAAAAACCTCTGTTCCCTACTCTACACTCTCTCTCTCTCTCTCTCTCTGATTTTCAATGTCTTTGAGGCTTGATAATTTATAATAATTTTGAAGGATCTATTCTAAGTTCAATCCCTTCAACTTCTCAACAAAATCCTAAAATCACTCTTGAATCCCTAAGGATCCTCTCTCACCCATAGTAATGAAACTAATTTCTAAATTAATATTTAGAAAAATCTCTCATCCCCTTATTTTCTCAACTAATCCCATACATAGAAATCCTAATACCAAATTTTGCTCGTAAACTATTTCTCTCATATCCTTTCATTTAGAAAAAGAATATTTACATAATCCTCACTTTTCACAATTATCTCTTATTTTATTAAAAATAACAATTTAATTTATAAAATATTAAAAATTGTCACACCCCCCTTTTATCACATATTTACAAATGAAAAATGGCCTTGATGCTCCTGCATCATTTTCCACCAGTTAGACAAAGGAAATGACCTATAAATCCAACCTTAAAGGAGACCATCAGAGTTGAAATTCACATAACATTAGCTATCGATATTATTTATCCTATCAAATACTCATAATGGGTAGTTAAGGAAAATAGCCAAATTTGTTTGTGTGTCAATTTTCAATCATTAAATAAGGCCTACATGAAAGATAATTTTCCTCTTCTAAACATGGAATTAATTTTACAACAAGTTGTTGGTTCTACTATAATCTCACTATTAGATGGATTCTCTCGCTATAACCAAATCTATGTGAAGAAAAGTGATAAGCATAAGACGAATTTTACCACTAAATGGGGATCATTTGTTTTTCATCGCTTGCCTTTGGGTATAACAAATGTTGGAGCCACATTTTAGAGAGCTATGAATATTGCTTTCGATGATCTAATCAAAAACAGTATTCAAATATATTTAAATGATATGACAATCTATTCTAAAAATCAGATAGATCATTTTAATCACTTTGCAATATTTTTTACTTGTTGCAAAAAATATGGGATATCATTAAACCGTGCAAAATAATTTGTTGTCGTCAAATCAAGTGAAATACTTGGGCATATTGTATTTGATTCTAGTATAAGTATTGATCCTGATTGAGTATCTTCCATTCAAGCTCTCTTTCCTCCTGTGTTGAAAACAAACATACAATCCTTCATGGGAAAAATAAATTTCATAAGGCATTTCATTCCAAATTTTTCCAAGCTTTTCAAGCCAATTCATAGTTTATTAAATAATAACCAATTTTTAAATTGGATGTATCCTTCCCAAAAATCCTTTCAATAGATCAAGGACTCTATTTCAATAGCCCATGTTTTAGTTATACCTAATTTCTCTAAATATTTTATCATATATACTAACGCTACAATGGAATCAATTTATACAATCCTAATGTAGAAAAATAGTGAAGGACTGGAGCATCCCATAGCATTTTCTAGTCAAATCTTGTCCAATGATGCCATGAAATATTCATTGATTGAGAAACATGATTACTCTCCCATTAAGGTTGTTGAAAAGTTCAGACATTTGATCCTTGGAAAGCATACTGAGGTAAGAACTCCTATGCTAGCTATGAAAATTTTTCTCTCTCAAAATTTAATGTCTAGAAAATTTGTACATTGGCTAACCAATATTCAGGAACATAATATCACTATAGTCACTACAAAAACCATTAAGGGTTGAGATCTATCTCTCCATCTTGCACAATATTTAGACCAAAGTAAGGATCTTGAATTTCATAATAAATACTTTACTAATTTATCTCTTCTCCAAGATGATAAATCTAGCCTTCATTCACACCCTTGGTATCATGATTTCATCTTATATTTAACTCATTAAATATTCCGAGAAAAATTGAACAAAATCCAGAAAATAAAACTAACGTTTGATGCATCAAAGTATGCTTTTGTAGGTAGTGTCTCGTTTCAAAAATATCCTAACGGGATGCTCCCCAGATGTGTAAATGAAATATTTGCAAATCACATTTTAAAATATTTACATGGCTTATCTGAGCAATCTAATAACATTAGTCGTCAATTTTCTGCAAGGACCATATCTTATAAGATCATAAGAGTCGGATTCTATTGGCTGCATATTTTAAAGGATACTTTCAAATTTGTTAGATAATGTAATGAATGTTAGTGCGTAGCTGGAAAGTTACAATATTCATCAATTCCTTTAGATCGTATCATTTCCACCTACACCTTTATTAAACGGGGACTTGATCCTATAGGGATGATCAACCCACCTTCTTCAATTAGTCATACTTTAATTTTGACTGCAACATATTATTTCACTAAATGCACTAAAGAAGTTCCTTTAAAAGGGGTTGTTGATGAGCGATTCATTTTGTTCCTTGAAGAAACATGAATGCCCAAATTTGGTACACCTATACATATTGTATCTGATCATGGACCTATCTTTATCTCTACTAAGTTTGCGCTCTTCTGTGGTAAGTATGTTATTAAGCATACATTTCCATATACTTACAACCCCCAAGGAAATGGTTTGATTGAATAAACAAATAAGAATCTTCTCAAAAATTTCAAAAGAATTATTTGAAATAATCCTAGGAAATGGAATTATTTACTTTTTAAATCCTCATGGGAAGATCGCACTACTCCTAAAGTAACTATTGGGGTCACACCCTTGCACCTTATTTATGGACAGGAGGTCAGTATGCTAGTCGAGCTACAAATGGCTTACTTTCGCCTTGCTTTTCAAAATGAAGAATTTAAAGAATATGATATCATTAGGCGCTATCATGCACTCCTAACCCTCAATGAACAAAGAACTAAATCTTTCAATAAAATGCATAAAATACAAAACAATGTTACAAAATATCATGATAAAAGGGTTAAATATTCTATTTTTAAAATTGCTCAAAGAGTTCTTTTGTGGGATTCTATTCATGCTGAAAAGAGCAAACATTCAAGATTCCAACGGCTCTAGATAGGCCCATATGAAATTGTTTCTCAAGTGGGTGTCAATTCCTACTTTATAAAGGATGACTACGAGAGACTATTATCTTACCCAAAACATGGTTCTTATCATAAGCATTACTCGGATCTTGTTGAAGGATTTATTCAATTATAAACTTGTTATGGTCATTGTTCTTGTTTTTCTTTCTTTTCTTTTGTTTTCTTGCTTTATTTTATTTTATTTTGTTGCTTATTTTATTTATTATTTCCTTTCTACATTTTATATGTTGTTTTTTTTTTTGATACATAAAATAAAATAAAATAAGTCAGATATGTATTTTTTCTAAGAGACTCGACACCAAAACAACAATTCTCGCCTATTGCAACTCACTCAAGGGTGAAAAAACAGAGGTATCACTGCTAAGAGTTTTAACATGTTTTGATTTTAATATTGAGTGCATATATGGTAACTCATTTTTGTTACAACAAGATAAAGTGTATACATCTACCTACTCTTGCTCTAGTAAAAGTTTCCCTAAGAAATATGTCATGGGAATAATAATTCTTAATAGAGCATTTTTCTTTTTTCATAGATTCTAATGTGAGGGGGAGGGAAATTGGGTGATCCTGGTTGCTTTTTTATTTTACGAAACCACAGATACTGAGTTCAATATAGTTGTCTATATTTCCCTATGGATTCACCAGATCTTGATACCTATTTTTTATTCTATAATTTTGTAATATGCAAAAAAATTCCTACCTCTATTTTGATTGGCCACACCTCAATTGACCACCAATAACCTTGTCTTACTAATATGTTTCACTATCATGACCAAAGGGGAGGACCACTAAGTTTTGTTTTGAGATATATTGCACTCATCATGAGAAATGAACATGTTTGGATTCTAGATTTCATGCAGCTTGTTGTTAATAATGTTCACTTCACTACATTATGATATTTGATCAATTGCATCACTAAACCTACAATGTCAAAAATGGTTATTTTATTTTAAAAGGAAAATGGATTTCAAGTGTTCTATGGACAAGTTTTCATACATATCATTACACAATTTGTTGCACGATTAGAGAAATTGGTTTCTTTTTTATAAAAAGAGGAAGTATTTCATGGCACATTGTTAGTAACCTTGCATAGAATAGATGTATGATATCAAAGGATTTGATGTTATGGAAAATGGTTGCTTCTATTTGAAAAATGCTATATGATAAATGAGGCCACTATATGATTGGAACATTGTAATTGTATGTGCTTCAACTATGATATATTGTGAACATACTACATTCCTTTTGGACTTCATTAAACATTTTCATATGTATATCACTGTTATTTTAACGACCCACAATAGATGTTACATGGTTTTGATGGGAGGCTTGTTATATTTTTTCGATAGATATTTCAAAGTGAACCTGGGACCTCGCCATGCTCCATATGTGATGTGACAACACTTGTAACCCTAGTTGATGTGTGTGATTTGGTATGTTGTTGGTTAATTTTTAATTGTTGCAAAGGGTTTAATGAGTTATTGTTAACACTATAGTTGTGAGTCAATATTTTGAACATGTATGCATTCCCAAATATTTATTTCTCAACCTTTAGAATCACAATATTTTCCTACAATATTAATGCCCATTACTAAACTCATCAATTAGGATTGCATGTTTTGAAGTTGATATACAGTTCAAATGGATTGGGGTTTTTCGTTTTGTCTCTTGATTTGTAAAATTTGTTTTCATTTGAAATTTGCTACAATCCGAAGATGATTCGTTGCCTCAGAGTTGGGATTATTGAAGCACTACCACTCTCGCGCAAACCAAGTAACCCTATTGTTAATTACATAATTTTTCTATGTTTTGTCACTAATTGAGTTTGCATCTTTATGCCTTGCCAGTATATTTCTCTTATAACCTTTCCAGTCACTGTTTTGAATTATTTTATTCACATTAGTTTTCATAAATACCTAAGACAAGGTGCCTTCTACCCCTACTCTTAAAATTAACTCTCATCCTCTCATAAATTTCTCACATTTGTTTTTTTTTAGACAATGGTAAACAAAATTTTAACCATGTCTACAATTACAATTGTGAAATGTCTATGTTTAAAGAGGAATGCTACAAAAGTTTTATTCTATCAAGAACCTTGGGTTCATTTCAAAATTGTTAAAGTGAACAAATGTTGCACTCCTTTCCAGTGACTGGTGAAATCACCTTTGTACATATGTATACCAACATAAAGTTTCACTTTCCCTCCTTCAATTCCCCTAGCTTTTCCTTCAAACAGAGCGTAACTAGTAGAAATTTATAAAAGAAAAAGGCAAAGGTGTTGCATGCCTTTCCTCAGTTAATGCAAGTCTTCTTGTCTATAACTTTCAAGGGTTTTCCGTAATGGATTTAAATCTCCACGTACTGAAACAAAATTTCTCTAATATAAATAACCATATGAATATTTTCTTACAACACTATAGATATAAAAGGAAAACATATATGTGAATTATCTCACTTCTTCCTACACTTACTTTCGATGTATTAGGTCGTTCTCCTTTTCCCATACCATTAAACCCTCCTAAACCCTAACCCAGTCTGCAAAGTAAAAAAAAGGGAGGGTATCCCTCAGGAATATATTGTATCTAATACAATTCTTTTTTAAATGAAATCGACACAAAAAAGGGAAAAGCTAAGAAACCCCTATGCTATCAAACTCAATCAAATATTTTACAAATGAAAAAGAAATAAAGAAGGAAACTAAAGAGATTTTATCAGCATGAAAATGCATCCCTCTGTAAATGAAGTTTATATTTTATTAACTAATTTGGGTTCAATATTTTGCATTCCAACCTCATCATTTCTTCCACCCATAACCCTATTATGTACATATTGTCTTCTGAGCATATGAGAAGTGGCTTATATTTTGCTGGCATAATTGAATTGTAGTAGTTTAAAAGTGAAATGTGCGGTTGATGGTTTCCTATTTATGTCTTATATGTATTAACTCAGTTGTTTTTCATAAATGGATTCAAATTCTCAAGCACGGAGTAGAGGCCAAGCTACAAGGAATAAGCCTCCAAGATGGTGGGACTTAGGCAAATATATATATATTTATATTATATTATATTATATATATTATATATATATATATCTTAATTTTTCTATGCACTTCAATGCATACTGATGAATTCCACCAATTGGCCACTACTGGAAATTTGAACTTATGGTCCTCTAATCTCTCTTGTATTCCACCTATTTATCCAAATAGTTGACCTCCATCTCTAATAACACATCCCAACATTTAGGAAATACCATAGCTTCATTGTGATCACGCACCAATAAATGACAATGATGGATGGAATCCTAATGATAACTTATCTGCACAAAAAAATATGCTTTGGGAGATCCCTCTAAAGTTCATTTTCCTAATTCAAGTCTACAATCTAATACTCATGCTTCTTCATCACCTTATGGAAGACTTGTTTCTGATCCATGTACTAAAAATGTCTCATCTTTTGTTACTGCTAGTCAAACTCATGACGCTCATAAGCTCGCAGTTATCCCAACCTCTTTCTTGTTGTATTCCATCATTTGTTTATTTATTCCACCAAGAATTAAAATAAGAAATATGTTGGTCACAAAATTGACCCAGAATAAATGTTTAATCCTATAGTTTCTGCCTCTAAAGGTGTTGTGGATGAATAACAAAGAAAGGCAGAGAAATCAAATTTCCATATGGAAGGGTTCCTGATGAACTTAAAGAACAATTTAGTTCCCTTTGCATATAATTTTTTATATTATTGTGGAGTTGTGAAAGGGATATTTGATGGTTTTTCTGATATTATTTTGACAAAAAAATTTGGATGGAAAGTGTAGTCATAATACTTTGATTGATTTACTATGACTACTTTATTTTGATCAAACTTCATGCATAGTTTTGATTTGACAGGGAACTACACATGATTATGATGGCCTCATGATACTTTGGTATATTTATATTATGGTTAAAAATTTATGTGTTGCATGTGCACATCTCATGTGTTATTTTATCATGGATTTGGTATTTTTGGATATTGAAGTCAATATATTATGGATATGGGTACTCTCCTTGAGTCATTGCCTACTTCTTAGGATCCCACCCTTTTGGTCTTACCTTTCATTAACTAAATATAATAATTTTAGTTTAAAAAGAAAGAGTTATGTAATTGTTCTCAAAATTATGACTATAAGCTCAGGTTTTAGAAGGAAAACATGATCTCTTGTCTACATCACAAGTTGGTATGATTTACATATTATTCTTCATTTGGGTTTCAATTTCTTTATGTTTAGGTAACTTTAATTCACATGCATTGTTTTATAGGGCTTCTTTTAAGTAGCATCACTGATGTAGGTTCATGATATTTCTTGTTGTTGTTGGAAATAATACTGAGAGGGGGAGGGGCGGGGGGTGAATCCGTATTATCAGATCAATAGTTTAAATTTCAAAAACTGATTTGTATACGCTACTTCAGCTTAGTCAACTACTGTGTATACACAACTATACTTAATGCAACCAGTGTATATGCAGAGATCTTGTGATTAACCCAAATTATCATGCATTGAACTTTAACCAGTATATCAGGAATTCATAAGACAGGTCAGTAAAAACAGAATAAATCATCACACATAAGGACCACACATGAACAGCAAGATATAAGGTGGAAACGGAATATGGGAAAAAACCACTTGCTGCAATCGTCTTTGTCTTCTTTTAATCATAAGAGAACTCTGTTTACAATTTTTGTATTGGTGTATGCTTATACCAGTACGCAGGCTTCTAGGTACAGAAGGCTACAACCTTCTCTCATTCTCCATCTTCTACTGGAAGGGAGCTACAACCCCCTAGCTCTTGCGCTAGCTGATTTGTTTACTAGTATGTAGGTTCCGGCCTACAGAAGGCTACAACCTTCTATTTTCTTCAAGGGACCACATTTCATAAATTTTCAGACTAGATCCATCAATAACATCATTCAATCATCAAATATATCTGCATCAACCAATCTCCTTTTGAACCAACCACAACCAAATTAATCAATCGCTCCATCAATCTGATCATTCACAATGTTGTCACCATAATACAATAAATAGAACCCAAGCCAAAACCCAGATCATTGCAACAGAAGACAGAAGCAACTAAAACATATTTTATAAGGTATACGCTACATCCATGTGTCTAACCTGCATGCATGCGCGCTTTCCTCAAGGCGAATCAGCGTACAAATATCCAAATCAAATTTATGATGTATATATTTCTTTGATATGCAGAACCAATGTGTATACACTCCTTTTCTAAAGTGAACCTACGTAGAGATCTGTAAATGATGATTTAAACATTACAACTGTTCCAGACTTCAATCATACCCAAATCATCATATTTACAGACTACAACATGCACCAATTATTTATATACATGATCAAACCACATAAAGATAATTCACTTCAAGTCTTGAGATCCTGATACATCATTAGATCTTATCCCTCATCAAACACTAAGGTTCATCCTTGGTTTAGATCATGTTAGAAAATTATATATTACAGAGCAATGGAACACATAAAATATTGCATAAATATAAACACAGAAAATGCATAAAACAAGAGAGACACAAATATACGTGGTTCACCCAGTTTGGGCTACGTCCACCCCAAACAACCAATCCTTCCTTTCTATTATTCAAAAAAAGGAAGAGACACAACCTACAGTAGATCCACTGTAATATCCTATGTTTTCTCTCACAATCTCACCTCCCTTCTTCTCGCTCAGAGAATACACATCTATTACATAGCCTCAAATACAATGTCATCATACAAAGAGAGGGGCTGCCTTCTAGCGCAAAAAACCCTAAACTAAACATAAGTTCTGTTGTATGTCTTTAGTCCTGGAGTGAAATGTTGAGTTCTTTGCAAGATGAATGGAACTTTGGCTATCACTTTATAATGTTCCCATATCATGCTCCACCCAATTCACCCATAAACCTTTGTAACCAAATCATTTCTTTACTAGCCTCTATAGTAGCAACATACTCTGCTTCTGTTGTTGAAAGTGCAACAACACTTTGGATTTTTGCAACCCAACTGACAGTTGTTCCACCAACAGTAGATACATATCCTGTAGTTCTCCTCCTGTTATCTCTGTCACCTGTAATATCTGCATCAACATATCCCTGTAGAGAAATGTTTGAACCACCAAAGCATAATGCTTGATTTGTGGTACCTTTCAAATATTTGAGAATCCATTTCACTACCTTCCAATGTTCCTTTCCTCGATTTTCCATGTACCTGCTTACAACTCCCATTGCATGTACAATATCAGGCCTTGTGTAGACCATTGCATACATTAAGCTTCCAACTGCTGATGCATATGGAACTTTAGACATATAATCCATGTCTTCTTGGGTTTTTGGGCACATTTCCTTGCTAAGTCTGAAATGGCTAGCAAAGGGTGTACTAACTGGTTTTGCATTGTGCATGTTAAATCTTTTCAACACCTTTTGTATGTACTCATTCTGAAACAATGTTAATTTACGAATTTTCCTGTCTCTAGTTATTCTCATACCAAGGATTTGTTTTGCAGCTCCCAAATCCTTCATTGCAAATGAATTTGCCAATTTTCTTTTGAGCACATTTATTTCCTGCATGTTAGATCCTGCAACAAGCATGTCATCTACATACAATAACAATATAATATAGCTGCCATCATTTTTCTTTTTTCAGATAAACACAATGATCAGAGTGACATCTAGTATAACCTTGTTCAGACATAAACTTGTCAAATTTTAGATACCACTGCCTTGGAGCCTGTTTTAAGCCATACAAGCTCTTCTTCAACCTGCACACAAGTTTCTCCTTCCCTTTCACTTCATATCCTTGTGGCTGCTGCATAAATATCTCTTCGTCCAAATCCCCATGGAGAAAGGTTGTCTTTACATCTAACTGCTCAAGATGCAAATCTTCATCTGCTACAAGACTCAAAATAGTTTTGATTGAAGTCATTTTAACAACAGGAGAAAATATTTCATCAAAATCAATACCTTTCTTCTATGCAAACCCCTTCACCACAAGTCTAGCTTTGTACCTCTGT
>APFE031177324.1:30563-85611 GCA_000404065.3 Pinus taeda
TTCTTCTATGCAAACCCCTTCACCACAAGTCTAGCTTTGTACCTCTGTTTTCCTCCATTTTCTTCCTTCAGCCTATAAGCCCATTTATTCTTCAATGTAGTTTTTCCTACAAGCAACCTGACTAAGTCCCAAGTCTGGTTATGCATTAAGAAGTCCGTCTCTTCTTCCATGGCTACCTCCCACTTCTTCCTGCATTGCTTCTTCATAACATTTGGGTTCACCAAATCAGTCAACAATAAATAATATAATGAAGGAGAGTATCGTTCAGGGGGTCTACTTATCCTGGTAGATCTTCTGACACCACTTTCAGGTGTTTGAATTGCCTGTTGTTGTTGTTGTGGTTGTTGATTATTATTATTTTCAAGAACCTTTACCTTTTTAGTGATTTCATCAAGAACTATGTATTCCTTGTATTATTTTTACTATTTCTTTTCCTGCAAGTGATTCTTATACAAGACCTTTTCATTAAATATTACATCTCTGCTCCTAATGATTTTTTGATTTTCGTAATCATATAAGCGATAACCAAAATCATTAACACCATATCCAATAAAGGTACATTTCTTTGACTTTGCCTAAAGCTATGTTCTATTTTCTTTATCAATATGGACAAAGGCCTCACAACCAAAAGGCTTTAAAAAGGAGTAGTTTACCTTTTTACCTATCCATGCTGTCTTTGGAACACCACCATCCAAAGAACTTGAAGGCCCTGTGTTTATTAGATAAATAGTAGTATCTACAGCATCTGCCCAAAACTGTAAAGGCAATCTTGCATGCAATCTCATGCACCTTGCATGCTCCATGATTGTTATGCTCATCCTTTCCGACATACCATTTTCTTGTGGTGTTCTTGGAACTGTCTTCTCTCTGTCAATTCCATGCTCTGAACAGTACCTATCAAGCTCTTTGCTGCAATATCACCTCCATTTTCTGATCTAAGACACCCCAATTTCTTTCCTATCTCAATCTCAACCAAAGATTTCCATTTCTTGAAAGTATCAAATACATCAGATTTATTCTTAATACAATAAATCCAAGTTTTTCTAGTTGCATCATTAATAAAAGTAACATCATAACAAGATACACTAAGAGATGATACCTATGCAGGTCTCCATACATCTGTATGTAGAAGCTCTAATTTTTCGCTCTTATTTTCTTTCCCAACTCTAAGAAATCTGACTCTCTTCTGCTTTCCATAAATGCAATTCTCACAGAAGTCCAAATCAACATTCATCAAACCCGGAAACAAATTCCTTGAGTGAAGAATATTCATCCCCTTCTCACTCATGTGTCTAAGCCTATGATTCCATAATGCTGCATCTGCTCCTTTGGAAGTTAAAGCATTAACAGAGTTAGAAATACCATTGCATAAATACAATGTACCAACCTTTTCACCTTTCGCTATTACCAGGGCTCCTTTCGTGACCTTCCAAGCTTTATCTGTGAAAGTTGTCACACAACCTTCACTGCCCAACTGCCCTGTTGAAATCAGATTTTTCTTTAGATCTGGAACATGCCTTACCTCCTTTAGTAGCCATTGGTTTCCATTCTGCTGTTTTACAAGAACCTTACCCATTCCAAACATTTTACAGGTTTTATCATCACCCAAACGAACTTGTCCAAAATCTCCTTGAACATAGTCATGAAAGTATTTCTTATTAGGTGTGGTATGGAATGAGGCCCCTGAATCTACCACCCAGGAATCAGTAATATTTTCGAAAGAAATAACCAAAGCATCTTGTAACACCTCATCCGTCACATTTTCTTCATGATTGTTTTCTTGCTGTGCATCTCCTTCTTTTCCCTTCCAAGATCTACAGTCATTCTTTAGGTGTCCTTTCTTTCCGCATTTCCAACACACTATCCCTGATCTAGACTTGGATCTACCTTTTCTTGATTTACTGCGATATCTTGAGCTCTTTCCTCTTTCCATTTTTCTTCCCCTAGACTCTGAACTCAAAGCATTACCCAATGTCTCACCGGAGCTTTTTCGTCGCATTTCCTCACTAAGAATAGCACCGACAACATCATCAAACTTTAAAGTACTAGATCTAGAAACAGAATTACTAATGGCCATTACTAAACCATTCCAACTTTCTGGAAATGAGCACAAGAATAATAGAGCTCTAACTTCATCATCAAAGTTTACCCCTATAGAACATAACTGACTTTTAATAGTATTAAAATCATTTAAATGGTCTGCAATAGATCCACCTTCTCACATCTTCATATTAAATAATCATTTCATAACAAATACCTTGTTTGAGGCCGAGGGTTTTTCATATAGCTTCTCCAACGCTTTAATCAAACCCTATGTCGTTGTTTCCTTCGAAGTGTTGAAGGCGACCGACACTGTGAGGCACAACCGTACTGTTCCGAGTGCCTTTCTATCAAGAAGGTTCCATTCTTCCTTTTTCATACCTTTCGGCATCTTTGCTTTTCCGCCCAATGGTAGGTATAGATCTTTCTGATACATATAATCTTCCATCTGCATCTTCCATAGCGAGAAGTTTTGGCCATTAAATTTCTCGACCCTAAACTTACCATCTTCCATCATTTCTCCCACTCGAACGAGGAACCCTTCTTTCTTGCGAGTTTATCAACCAAATAGACCTTTGACTCTGATACCAGTTGTTAGAAAATTATATATTACAGAGCAATGGAACACATAAAATATTGCAGAAATACAAACACAAAAAATGCAGAAAACAAGAGAGACACAGATATACGTGGTTAACCCAGTTTGGGCTACGTCCACCCCGAACAACCAGACCTTCCTTTTTATTTTCCAACAAAATTAAGAGACACAACCTACAATAAATACGTTGTAATATCCTCTGTTTTCTCTCACAGTCTCACCTCTCTGCTTCTCGCTTGGGGAATACACATCTATTACACAGCCTCAAATATAGTGCCTTCATACAAAGAGAGGCGTTGCCTTCTAAGGAAAAAAACCCTAAACTAAACATAAGTTCTACCATCAGATCATCCACCTAATGTACGACCCAGATTGACTAGAAATTAATATATTTTTACAAGGAAATTTTAAATATGTTTTTAGCTTCGGGGGCGCTGCCCCTGAAACCCCCGCTAACCCTCGGACCCCCGCAGGGGGGACAATTCCACGCTGCACCCCCCCATGTGGACGAGTGTACAAACATCCTGGGGTATACATCCAGCTGAAACAAAGACCTCTAAACAATCATGCTCCATACTCAACAGATCAAGAACAACACCATAAGCCAATAACCTTCATATTAGATCTCACTCTTCATCAGATATTCAATAATTTCACACTTTGGCCTAATGATCTTCTCTTCCTTGTATAGTTTGTAGGCCTTTCTCAATACCATGGACCAGATACCTTGGGTCAATACCTTTGGACCCGATACCTTGGACCAATACCATGGATGAAAAAAATGCCATCGACCATATACTTCGAACCAAAAATTTATTTTTCTGAGGTATACACGTTGTTCCTTCTTTGAAAATGTGTGTGTACATATACACGACTTGTATACAGTGAACCTACATGTATATGCAGCTTGGTCAGTGGTGTACCTACGTATAGATCTCTTTCTTCATTTTGTGAAGACTAATTTGTAATTCTTTGTTGTTTACCTACTATATTGTGATCTTTCATCTGAGTGAGTTGCTTTCTGAACTGATTCCTTGGAGTTGCCCTACATTTCATCACATCTGTAGACACTCGTGTCATGCATTCTGGCACATTTGATATCTCTTCTATAGATTTATCTAGTTACCATATATAAGTGAGTTGTTCTGCTACAAGTGGGTTGCCATCAAGTACAACACATAAATCATAATGCCAACAATCTCCCCCTTTGGACTTGATGGCAACAACCACACCAAGTCACTCTCCCCCTTTGACATCAATGGCAAAGGGTCATGCTCCCCCTAAGTGCATGTTGAACTCTCTGATATGTCGAAGTGTGCTGATTGAGCTTTCATGATCAAGTCCATGCTCCCCTTGAGCATAAGAAAAATATACAAAAGGATGTTGTAAAAAAAGAACATGACTTTATACATACATCAAAAATGACCTTCTTATCACCAATGACTCATACATACATCTATCTCCCAACCAAGTGGGGATATACCAAATTTGACTCATCCACCCAACCAAGTGGGGATATATCAATTGTTTATACATGTCAAAAACAAGAAACATGTATAGTGGGGTTACAAATTACATCATATGACTCATGGGTCTTTAGAAGATATACATGACATTTTAACGAAGACCAAAGACCTAAACAATACCATGATAGTTATCAGCAACTATCATACAGCATATATGATCTGCACCATAAGCATCTGTCAGTAACATCAGCAACCTGTATATGTCCATCATTAGTTCCCAGAATATCATCAACCATATTCCCCCCTGAACCTATTCACTGTCAGATCTGATCATTGCATATGTTAGTAAGGGATATCAAAGCATCATCATCATCAAATATACATCAAGTGATCAACAACACTATGAGAACCAATATATTAGCATATTGAAACCATCATCAAACAAAGCAGATAATTGGTAGAACCATAGCAGACCCTCTTTTCTTGAGTCTGGCCCACTTCTTTTCTTCAAAACAACATATACGTTATTGTTCCCAGAGAAACTAATGTATGTATGTGACTATGCTTCATGAAACTCGCATATAACCACCTTTCTCTAAAAAATAGGATTTAACAGCAGGATGGTGCAGCAACTACTCCCAACATTTGTCTGAGATATTCAAATGTCTCTTTGGGCAGTGGTTTAGTGAATATATTAGCAACCTATTCTTTGGAGGGAATATACTCCAATTTGACCTTTTTTTCAAGCACCTGTTCACGTAGGAAATGATATTTGATGGGTATGTGCTTGGTCTTGGAGTGCATGACTGGATTCTTTGAAATATTGATGGCACTTGTATTATCACATAGAATGGAGATGGGTGGGGTACATGTGATCTGAATGTCTTGCAAGGTTTGCATCATCCAAAGTAGTTGTGTGCAGCAAGATGCAGAAACCGAGTATTCTGCTTCAACCGTAGATAATGCAATTGAACTTTATTTCTTGTTGAACCAAGACACCAACCCGGAACCCATATAGAATGCACCACCACTAGTGCTTTTTCTGTCACCAATACTTCCTGCCCAATCTACATCTCTGTATGCATGAATTGTGAGATCTGTATCTCGAGGATACCATAAACCAAAGTTTTGTGTCCCTTGAAGATATTTGAAGATCCTTTTGAATGCCTGAAGGTGTGATTCCTTTGGATTTTCTTGGAATATTCCAACTATTCCCACTGTATGCATGATGTCTAGTCGGGTACCTATTAGATAAAGCAGACTGCCAATCATGGATCTATAATTTGGTTGATGTATTACTGTTGATTCATCATTTGAGCTAAAACTACATCATATTACCATTAGGGTACATACAGGTTTAGAATCTTCCATGCCGTACTTTTTTACGATCCGTTTGAGATATTTGGTTTGTGAGAGAAAAATACCATATTTATTTTGTTGAACTTGTAGACCAAGAAAACTGGTAAGCTCACCAAGCAAGGACATTTCAAATTCTTCCATTTTCATTTAGCTTATTTTTGAATACCCATTTAGTTCCTATGATATTCTTATCATGACGTCTAGGAACTAATTCCCAAGTATTATTCTTTTCAATTTTCTCAAGTTCTTCATTCATGGCCTTGACCCAAAATTCATCTCTGCATGCTTCATTTACATTTTGAGATTCAATGCAAGATAGTAATGCTAGATAGCTTGAAGCTTGGGCAATGGTTCTTCTACTCTACACACCTACCTCTTTTTCCCTTAAAATTTGAGTTTCTAGATGATTTTTCTTAACATACCTGGATGAAGTCTTTTCTTCTACCGTTATCTCTTCTTCTAGTGCTTCATTGGTTTCTTCTTCAGAATCAGTGTGATTTGATGTGGGAAAATGATCCTCATCTTCTTCATTGTCATAATCTTCGGTTTTTCTCTGTTTTGGATTTTTGCATGCTTCATCAACCACAACATTAATACTTTCAATAATTTTCCCAAGTCTTTTATTGTAACATTTATATCCTTTACTTCGGGAAGAGTAGCCAAGAAGAATACCTTCATCTGCTCTGGGTTGAAACTTACCAAGTTTTTCATCAGTCATTTTGATGAAACATTTGCTTCCAAAAACTTTGAAGTATTTCACAGTAGGATTCTTACCATACCAAAGTTCATGTGGAGTTTGAGTGTTGTTTACCCGAACATTTGCTTGGTTGAGAATAGTGACAGCGGCGAATGCAGCTTCACCTCAGAAGGTTGTAGGAGTTCCATATTCATCTAGCATAGCACAAGCCATTTATTGAACAGATTTGTTCATCCTTTCTACCACTCCATTTTGTTGAGGAGTCATTTAGGTGGAGAGCTACCTTTTTATTCCATGTTGTTCACAAAAGTCAAAGAATTCATCCGAGGTAAATTCCCCTCCTCAATCATATCTAAGGCATTTGATTTTACGATCTGATTCTTTTTCAACCAAAGATTTGAAGGATTTGAACTTTTCAAATGCTTCATCTTTATGCTTTAGAAGACCTAGCCAACACATTCTGGAAAAATCATCAATGAACAATATAAATTATTCTTCTCCACGAGGTGATTTTTTCCTTGATGGTCCACATAAATCAGTATGAACAAGTTCAAGAGGTTTACTAGCTGACCCTTCCTTTTCGATGAAGTGAGATTTGGTTTTCTTACCGAATTGACATGATTTACATATAGTATTTTCAGGAATCTTGATATTTGGACGATCATGAATAGCCTAGAATCTGCATGCTCTTCTTATGTGAGAAAAGCTTAGATGTCCCAATCTTCTGTGCCATAGCCAGTTTTCATCATTTTTGCTTAGATAGCACTGTTGTCGTCCTCCCTTGAGTATGTATAGGTTGTTTGGAGTTATTGTCCCTTTGATCACTGTTTCTCCTGTATCAAGCTCACGAACAACGCATCCATTTGATCACACATTTGATCACACATTTGACTCACACTCAACAGGTTATGCTTTAAGCCATCAACATACATAACATTCCCAGCTTTAACTTTTTCTTTCAAGAAAAAAGAGCCTTTACCTTTTATGACAGCAGGAGTGTCATTTATAAATGAGACACTCTTTTCCTTTTCTAAGGCATTATATGAATGTAGTTTTTCTTTGTCACCTGTCATGTGTTTTGAGCATCCATTGTCGATGTACCATTGGTTTTCTTGTCCTTCTGCATACAAGGCCATACCACATCTTTCTGTTTGCAGTTCATTCTTTCTCCATATTTTTGTATTTAATGGAGTTTGCTCCTTTTGTGCTCTTGGCTGAAATTTACTCCTGCATTTAGATTCTTCATGGCCAAAGTTGTTATAGATTGAGCATTCTATTTCTTTTTCAAGAAGAGAACAGTTATTATAGGAACTTTTCTTGATCCCTATCACATTCCTTTGATTTCGTGCTTCTCTGGTCATGATAGTTTTGTAAGCAACACATTGAGCATCTTTGTGTCCGAAATTATGGCATGAGAAACATTAACCATTAAAGAAGTTCCTGCAATTATCAAATCTACTAATCTATTGCTTGCAACTTCTATTGATATTTATCTTTGAAGCAATTTGAGTATGATTTACCTAAGGTTGATTATGCCTTTTGTTCATCCTTGAAGTAAATCTAGCCTGATTCACCTAGTGATCTGCTTTATGCCTTTGCTGACGATTGTCAAACTATTCACTGCTCTTTGCTGCATCAAGATATATTTTAGTGGAGGTTGACGACTTCTGTGATTGAAATGTTTCTTCAGTATATCCAAGACCTAACTTTATTAGAGGAGAGTGTTGCACTTTGATAATTTCATTTAAGGTTTCCGATCCTTTAGCAAATCTAAGATTGAGAGGTTTTGTTTTCTCTAGATCCTTTCTTAGACCCACAATTTCACATTGTAGCTTTTCATTGTGTTTTTCTCTTTCAGCAAGTTGGTATGTAAAGGTATCTATAATCATAGTCTTTTATTCTAAACAGGTTTTGAGTTTAGAGATTTCTTAATAAAGGTCATCTTCATCTAAAGCATCCAAAAAATCATTATCTTCATAAGCCATCAGAAGTCTATAGTCATTACTATTTTCATCTTCATCACTATTTGATAAACCATCTCTCTCTTCATGAGTATAATAGCTCTTTTTACTTACACTTTGTTTTCTATTCCATTTTGCAAATTCCTTCCCTTTATCATATTTATCTTTATGAGGACATTTGGCAGCATAATGACCGACTCTACCATAGGCAAAACATTTGAAAGGTACTTTACCTCTAAATCTTCCAGAACCCCATTGAAGCTTCTTGACAAAGTTTGCTTCCTCTTCTTCTTCTGAAATATGTCTTGATTCATTGAGTTCTTCTTTTCCTTTTGCTTAACCTTTAAATGTGGTTTCTCTCATATCTGATGGACCTCCTTTTCTCATCTTAAAGGCATTTAAGATTTCGTGAAGTTGTGTCATAGTAACAGTCTGTAGATCTTGCTTTTCTTCTATGGCAGATACTTTTGATTCAAATTTAGCAAATAAGGATCTTAAAACTTTTTCAACTAAGGTAACTTCCTTTATCTCTTCACCCAGATTCTTCATGCAATTAACAATCTCATCTATATTTAAGAAGTAACTAGCTATACTTTCATCATTGTGCATCGTGAGAGTTTCATATTGAATTCTAAGAGTTTGCAGTTTAGTACGTTTTACCTGAGGGTCTCCTTCATAGCTTAGAACGATTTTGTCCCATTTTTCTTTGTCTGATTTGAGTTGCATAACTTTTACAAACTCTAATTGTGACAGACTTCCCAATAATGTATTGACAGCCTTGGCATTGGTTTCATATTTCTTTTTACCTGCTGTATCTGTAGGAATTGCTGATGGAAATGTATATCCTCCTTCCACGATTTCCCAGACATTTGTTCCAAGTGATTGAAGATAGTTTGTGGTTCTTAACTTCCAATAAACAAAGTTGCTTCCATCAAAGATTGAAGGTCTGATGGATCCCCCACTTTCTTGATTACTCATGATGATGGATCTTCCTTCAAGTGATCAAGCTTCTTCTGAAGGACCAGCTTTGATACCAATTGTTGGAAATAATATTGACAGGGGGTGGTGAATCTGTATTATCACATCAATAATTTAAATTTCAAAAACTAATTTGTATATGCTACTTCATCTTAGTCAATTAGAGTGTATACGCAATTGTACTTAATGCAACCAGCATGTATGCAGAGATCTTGTGATTTACCCAAATTATCATGCATTGAACTTTAACCAGTATATCAAGAATTCATTAGACAGTGCAGTAAAAATATAATAAATCACCACACATAAGGAACACACATGAACACCAAGATATAAGGTGGAAACCCAATGTGGGTGAAAACCACCTGTTGCAATTATCTCTATCTTCTTTTAATAATAAGAGAATTATGTTTACAATTTTTGTAATGGTGGAGTCTTATACCAGTACGCAGACTTCTACCTGCAGAAGGCTACAACCTTCTCTTGTTCTCCAGCTTCTACTGGAAGGGAGCTACAACCACCTGGCTCTTGTACTAGCTAATATGTTTACTAGTATGTAGGTGTTGGCCTATAGAAGGCTACAACCTTCTCTTTTCTTCCAAGGACCACTTTTCATAAATTTTCAGACTGGATCCATCAACAACGTCATTCAATCATCAAATATATCTACATCAACCAATCTCCTTTTGAACAAACCGCAACCAAATTAATGAATCACTCCATCAATTTGATCATTCGGAATTTTGTCACCAGAATACAATAACTAGAACCCAAGCCAGAACCCAGAACATTGCAACAGCAAATAGAAGCAACTAAAACATATTTTATAAGGTATACACTACTTCCATGTGTCTAACCTGTGTGCATACATGCTTTCCTCAAGGCGAACCAGTGTACAGATCTGCAAATCAGATTTATGATGTATACGCTGCTTTGATATGCAAACCCAACATGTATATGCTCCTTTTCTAAAGTGAACCTGCGTACAGATCTATAAATGATGATTTAAACATTACAACTATTCCATACTTCAGTCATACCCAGATCATGATCAAACCACATAAAGATAATTCACTTTAAGCCTTGAGATCCTGATACATCATTAGATCTTATCCTTCATCAAATGCTAAGGTTCATCCTTGGTTTAGATCAAGCACAACACCATAAGCCATAACTCGCATATTAGATCTCTCACTTCATCAGATATTCGATACTTTCACACTTTGGCCTAATGACCTTCTCCTCCATTTATAGTTTGTAGAACTTTCTCGATACCATGCACGAAAACCACGTAGGACCAATACCTTAGATCAAATACCTTGGGTCAATACCTTTGGACCCAATACCTTGGACCAATACCATGGATCAAAAAAATACCATGGATCAAATACTTCGGACCAAAAAATTATTTTTCCAAGGTATACACATTTTTCCTTCTGTGAAAATGCATGTGTACGTATATATGACTTGTATACAGTGAACCTGCGTGTATACGTACCTTGGTCAGTGATTTACCTGCATATACCTCTCTTTCTTCATCATGTGAAGACTGATCTGGAATTCTTTGTTGTTTACCTACTATATTGTGATATTTCATCTGAGTGAGTTGCTTTCTAAACTGATTCCTTGGAGCTTCCCAGCATTTCATCACATCTGTAGACACTCCTGTCATGCATTCTATCACATCTAATATCTCTTCTGTAGATTCATCTAGTTACCATATACAAGTCAGTTGTTTTGCTAAAGTGGGTTTCCATCAAGTACAACACATACACCATAATGCCAACAGTTGTCAGAGGCATAATTTATTTTAGTTACCAAATATTGAAGCTTGCTTCTTTTGTCAATTCTAATGTTGAATATTTGTGCAGTGGTATACTAGTCTTTGAACGAGTCCCTTTGAGCTTGTTGCAATGAGATTTGTTTTATTTAGTTGTTCTTCCTATTAGCATTTGACCACACAGTCCTTGAAAATGAGGCCATTTGTTAAAGAAATATCCTTTTGTAGAGGTATAATCTTCCAAGTATGTGGATACCTTATCTGAACATTTTTATTTTATGATATAAATGAATTATCTTTCACTATTTCAATGTTTCTTTGCTTAAAAGATATGTACAAGATGTTAATCATGTAATTTATTGGTCTGTGTTAAAGGTAGAACTAGAGGGAGAGTTCCAACCAAAACCTCTATGCTTCATGTATTGGAGGCATCTCACACCCTAGATTCAAGCAATAGAGAAAATCAAAGTGCAAAGGAGGAACTTTGGGCTTAAAGAAACCATGTGGTAAATGGTTAATCAAATGCGGGTAGCATATCATTTTTCTTTGTTGGTTGAGGAAAATGTAAATAAATATTGTAAATGTTGTATATAGTTGTGCATATAAAGCTCCAAATCAATTGTTCTTGGTTTTAAAGCATGTTCTTTGTTTTGTGTTCAGTTATAGAACACCAACAACAGTGTTCCTCCAAGAGGGATGATTTTGTGACATACCCATGTGAATTACCCCTCATTGTAAATATCTCATATACTTTGATTATAATTAAAAGGCCTAAGAACAAGGACATAGATTCCAGAGTTTGAGGAAGGAGGTTGCTTGGCATTTGAAAGAAGCTTGACTTTTTTTATGAAATCCGTGAATGGCTAATAGATATGCTTTAAATTGTATAGGTTATAATAGTTAATGGAGTTTGGAAAGAGGACAAAGGAACCATTCCTACCTTGCATAAATTCACAAGGAAGAGAGGAAAACAATTAAAGGATGAGGGTTGCACTGGAAATGGGGATAGTTGAAGTCAACCAATAGGAAAGTGGAAGGGAGATATGGCACAACAACATGCCCACCACCACTCAGAAATGAAAGAACCATTGTGTTCAAGTTGGAGGAAAAGCGACAAGAGTGTCTACCCATGCAACCGAAATGGTTGTAGCGATGTAGTGGGAGGACTTTGAAAGAAGGGATTTTGGTTGGAGGGTTCATTATGTGATCGTGATTCACACATTCAGAGAGAAGGAGAATTCTAGGGGAGAGACTATTCTACACACATAGGGGAACAAAGAACATATGGGAGTATTGTTGGGCAAGAACAAAGAGAAAAGGGGAAAGAATATGTATCAAAAAACAATTACAGAGGACATAATTATGCTTACATAGGAAGAATAAATCCATAGCATAAGAGGAAAATACTAGAAGCTCTATGTTGTTATAGGAATGAAATAAGAAGAGAAATAACTCAGTTGATAATTGAGAGGCTGGAGGAACATCTTTCAAGTGAGGATAGTAGTCTCTAGATTCCCTACAAGGTTGGAGGGTGCAGATGGTTTTCTTTGGATTCCCTTGATAGCTTGGGTGGAGGCTCGTTCCTTGGATTCCTATTAAGGAGAGTTATTTAGCCTCCTTTGCTTGTTTCTTGGTTTCTACAATGAGTTTTGGATTCATGGAATTGGGTGGAACCGTTGTGTAAAAAAAAATATGTTGAGGGTGGAGGTGTCAAGCCTTTGGATTCCCTTGTTTGGTTTAGGGTGGATGTGAGAGCCTCTTAATTCCCTTTTTTTATAAATGGGTGGAGGTGGGAGACCTATGGACTCCCATTTTTGGTTGGTGGGTAGAGGCTGGGCCTCTAGATTCCTTGTTTCACCCTATGAATGGTATAGTTATAGTTCTCATTGAAGTAGTTGAAGGGTGGAGTTGGTGGACCTCTAGATTCCCTATGTTAAATTGACTGCATTAAGTAGCTAGTGGGTGGAGATGGTTGGTCCTCTAGAGTCCCTGTTTTTGCTAGCAACATTGGTTTTGTCCTTTAAGTACTCCTCCTCAATCTTTGGAATATGACTTAGAGGTGACAACCACAAGAAAGGCTTGGTTGTAATTTGTGTAAGTTTGGTTGGAGATTTGAACTCTCAATCTGAGTTGTCAAGCATATTTTATAAGATAAGTATTTACTCAAGCTCTTGCACCTTGAATGTTAAGCTTGTGTTTAATGTGTTGGCTTAATTCCTGTGTTGGTACTAATTAATTATGTTGGTATTATGCTTGTGATATATTGTGGAATGTGATTTCCTGCATGCATAAGGAATGTTGATTTCTTATATGATTCCTGGGTAAATGAATGAATTCTTGTATGTGTTTCATAATCGTGTTTTATGTTCATTACCAGTCCAAGACACCTATAGATCTATGGGCTATTATGAGCCTAAAGTTTGTCCAATGGGCTTAAGTATGAACATAGTATGAATGGGATGGATGGATATTTGTCATGTATATTACGTAATTAAAAGATTGGCTATCAAGCTTTGTTTTCTCAATTTTTGAGCTTAATAAGGATAGCATGAATTCCATATATGTGTATACATTATAAGCTTAGGAGGGACAACTCTAACAAGCTTCACAAAAGTGTGTGTGTGTGTGTGTGTGTGTGTGTGTGTGTGTGTGTGTTTGTGTGTAATCGTGTGGGGATAATACCTTAAGATATTAAAGGGTTCAATCCCTATTTCTTAATAGTCCCATGTGTTATAGAGTGTCATAATCGAGTGTTGAGGATGGGGCGAACGACCCAAACATATATGAACATATGCCTGCGAGGGTTGGAATTCATTAGCTAAAGGAAAAAGGGTAGACTCCTTGTCGAGCTATATGGTGAGGTTCCATGACTGAGGGTGCACATTCAAGGAAGCTTAGATTTGTCAGATACCAAAAGAGTATTAACGTCGTCGATAACCCCGAATGGTTTACCCAAGAGGTTACAACTGAAGCCCTATTTGGGACTCTATAGATTTTAAATCCCCAAGTCATGTGGTATTGTGTGGCCCGTTTGTATGGAAACCTCTTGACTTGATCTAGTCCATTGATACTATAAATCATTTCTCGCCATCAGATGGACCCCATAGGTTTGTTACCCTCGAGGTTTCGAAAGGAGGCTAGGACAGAACTCCTGAGATTATAATTCCCAGGATGACATGGCACAGTAGGGTTGCTTCACCATTTTTCAACATAATAATCTAGAAGTCTAACCCAAATTTATTTTATAATGTGAAAATTTGTTTTACGAAGGCACTTAGTATTTGGTGAGGCCCATGGCCAACATGACATGCATCGTGGCCTAAGAGCGATTTGGAAACCTGGTGGTAAAACATGTGTCACCTGGAATTGGGGTTTTTGGTAGGGGTGGCCTATAAACAAGTGACATGCAGCACTCCCAGCGGGGGGTCATGTGGGTTTGTTTGTTAACTTCCAAAACATCACAAAAAAAAAGAGGTTATAGTGAAACTGCCATGATCACCTATTTAGAGTAGCGAAACCCTAGAATCCAAAGCTCTGATACCAAATGTTATGAAACGAGCTCACAAAAAGATAGAAAATAGAGATAAACGACTTAGAATTCAACCTCTTCAAGGGGGCAACCTCCTTTACATTACACAAAAGACAAGACCTTCTTTTTATATATAGGAGTATAAGGGGTCATAATATAATCAGAGCCAACATAACAATAATAATGTAAGGGAACAATAATAACAATAGTGGGCGCCTATGGGGCACAATAATAATAATATGGGGACTATATGAGCAAAACAATATAATAAGGGGGTTGTACTAATACCATAACGGGTTACACTAGTAGTATAGGGACAAAAAATAAATTATTGATACTTTTAAGAAGTTAGAGGACCGACATAAGGTTTTTGATCAAGGACCATGGTTTTGGGGTCAATCTGATCTCTCCCTTCATCCTTGGTTTACAAAAGTTTAATCCTCTATCTATGTCAAATATTTCAACTCCAATATGGGTGAGGTTTCCCAATTTTCCCATCTATATGAAACATCTCGATATCTTAGACGATTTGGGAAATTTGTTAGGTTGCTTCATCAAAATTGACTGGGAAAGGATTATGAAAGGAATTCACCCATTTATTTTCATTTGTGTTGAAGTGGACCTTATAAAAGGATTTCCAGAGAAAATCCTCCTTAAATGGGGAAATAGGGTTTATTCCCAATAGGTGGATTATGAAAATTTGACTTTTTGTTGTAGATCTTACTGGTAGCCTAGACACCTACAAAATTTTGGCCCATATTCGCAAGGCACCTCTTCGCACCTTGAATCCAAGTAGAAAAATTGTGGATTGCAATGTACAAAAACACCCAATGGTTCTTAGTTCATTGTGGCTCACGTGTCGATTAATTATTAGAAACAAAAGACTCTTAATGCCATCATTGCTTCTGCAGCCCCAACTCAAGCTCATGATATGCCATCTCAACCATCAGGGGAGGACGCTCACCCATCAATTTTTATAGTCCAAAATTCAACCATAATTTTGGCATTTGTAAAGAGTGGGCAAAAGAACACCCACGAATTAGACCTTTCAGATAGTGACAAGGAGCCAACAAATATGGATGAGGATTCGACAATGGAAACATCTCATGGAAAGGAAGTGGTTGTATAAGACAATCTCTCAGATTAGATAGACGTTTGGAAGAGGAAAGGAAAGAAAGATAAGCCAATGTATAAACCTTGAGCCTAAATCTAAGAAGGAGAAATGTAATGTTGTGTAATGTGATTAGGAGAAAATTGATGTGATGTAATTCAATTTTGATGGATATATATATATATATATATATATATATATATATAATATATAGATATATATATATATGCAATATTTCTATACACATCTTGTTGTAAATAATAAAGTAATAAATGCTATACAGATTAAGATATATCTAATTAAAAAATTTATATATTATTTACCGTTATTTTATTCCAAATTTATACTATTCGTTATTAATTATTTATAAGAATAAGTTACAAAAGAATAAATTTTATATATGTTGAGATATACTTTTACACATGTTGAAATATACTTGAATAGAAAAGTCTATATATTCTATTATTCGAATCCAAAATTTAAAACTTATATTATTGGTTATTAATTATTATTATTTTAATTCAAAATTTATATTATTTGTCATTAATTATTATTGTTATTAAAAATAATATAGAATGTTTGTTAAAAAATGTTTAGAAATGATTAAAATTTTAGATTTAAATCTTTGGCTTATACAATTTAAATATTATAAGTTATCTAAAGATAAATTCTTGAGACTCTTAGTGTATTCATAGTTGTTAAAAAATGTTTAGAAATGATTAAAATTGTAGATTTAAATCTTTGGCTTATATCATTTAAGTATTATAAATTCACTAAATACAAATTCTTGAGACTCTTAGTGTACTTATAGATTTGGATAAATTTAATAGATCATATAAATTAGAATATATTTCACCTACAAATTTTAAGAATCCTAAAATTTGTTATTAATTATTACTCTATTTTAAAATTTTCTAAAATTTGTTATTATTAATTGTTATCAAAGGTAAAAGTTAAAATATTAAATAAGAAATATTATATAAACCACTTCAAAATATTAAAATATTAAATGTTATATAAGACACTTCAACCTATTGCATTTTTTTAATAAATATTATTAATTATTAATTGGTGTTATTAATTAATTTTATATATGACTATATCTTAAAAACCCTATCATTTTGTTATTAATTATTACTCTTTGTCATTAATTATTACTAGATTTTAAGTATTTTAAAATTTGTTATTAATTGTCGGATAATAGGGAAAAGGCCAGAAAATATTAAATATTATATAAGCCATTTGGACCCTAAAATTTTATATAACTTTATCATTTTAAAATTTATTATTTTAGATATTAATCAATATATTAGGTTGAAATCAAATAATAAAAATATAATTATATTATTTAGCTAAAAGAATTAATATTATTATATATTATTAATATATTAAGGCGAAATCAAGGATATAATATATATATATATAATTTAGCTAAAAATTGTTTATAATTATTTAATTAGAAATTATATGGGAGTTTTGAAGTCGGCTTGTTTCAAATCATTTATTATGATTTATTATCAATACAGAGATAGATAGTTTGAGGAGAAAAGAAAATAAATACAATAGAAATGCAACAATTAAATTACAACTAACATAAAATAAATAATAAAATATATAAATAAAAGTTTAGAAAATAAAAATCACTAAAATAAAAATGTGAAAATCCATAAAACCAAGAATTAACTATAAAGAGATGAGGAACTAAAATTAAAAGCTAATAATACTAATAATAATAAATCAAAACTAAAACTTTAAACACATAAATTTTTAAATTAAAGAATTCAAATTTAGAACTTAATGAAACTCAATTAATAAAACCATAAAAATTAAAAATTAATTTGATTATAAAATAATTCAATAAAAAGAAAAATGATTTGAGTGTAAAATAATTCAACCAGAATAAGAAAATCAAAATAAATATGTATTTGAAAAAAAAAATTATAAAAATAAATATATAACTATGACTTTAAAAACATAAATTTATAAATTATTAATAATTTAATTTAATGCATAAATTAATTTATAAATGGGAATTAAAAGAAATAAAAAGAATTATGTCTCAACTCATTTTTATTTTATTAGTTGAATTGGGTAATTATTTGTTTATTTGATATTTATTTTGATTTTTTTAATTTTGTGGATTGTTTTGTTTTTTTAAGTTTGAAAGAATTATATTTAGTTTCACAAGACTATATTTTCATTATGTCCAATATATCAACGGGATTAGAGTTGAAAATTAAACAGATTGCTACCTAACCCATGGACATTCTTGTGGATGATTTTGATTTTCTCATTCTTATTAAATTATTTTATAATAAAATAATAGATGTAAATTCCTTTTTATATATTTATTATATATTTAATTAAAAAGTTGTAAGTTATAAATAAATAATTATATAATTAGATTAGTAGAGAAGGAATCCAAATTTTATTTAAAAAACATTTTAGTGATTTTAATTTTGAAATAAAAAAATAGTTCACTTATATATATATAACATATATATATATAGCATTTTCGCTGGAGATTGTTATATATATAAAACTAACTAGCATAATGTCTCTATAACGGACATGGAATTTCATCTTCGCTGGAGATTGTCAGAAACTCCAGTGGTAAATCTTTATTGAGAGAGAGGAATGGTTACACAAACAGTAGAAATCGAGTATGCAAAATCTCAAGGAAATCAAAGATCCCATTTGTTTGGAGTTTTCTATAACAGTTGTGAAGATCCAATTGTTTGGAATTTTTCTTTATAAATTGTACAAGTCCAGTACCAGGAAGTGGGCTTTATATTATTCATTACTTGTAATAACACAGCGGATAAAAATAGTAAGAATATTCGTATTAAAATTGTTTGGACATTACCCACGACAGAGGAGGATAACCACCGTACGGCAAACATGGAGCCTAACCTTCTTCGCTCGAAGTCGTCTTTGCATAAAATGGTAAATCTTTATAGGATTCCTTCGCTGGAAGTCGTCAATGCATAAAATGGTAATCTTTGTATAAACACAAGAAGTCGACTATGCAAAATGGCAAGGAAATCAAAGATCCCATTTCTTTGGAAATATTTATTGGACGGAAAAATCTTTGTATAAACACAAGAAGTCGACTATGCAAAATGGCAAGGAAATCAAAGATCCCATTTCTTTGGAATTTTGCTTAGAAATTTAAATACTCACAGGTCGGGCAGCTCTATAAATAGGCGAGGGATGATAACCAAAATCTATATAGTTACAACAGGAAGCTAATTGCTAATGGCTTCTGTTTCTGTAACGCCGTTGGTTTCTGTAACGCCGTTGATCAGCTCCAAGAATCTTCGTTTGGCTTTCTGTCAACAACTTTCAAGTACTGGAATGTTAATAGCGAAGAAGCGTATGAGACCAATAATGAGAAGCATGAGCGCAGATGCACAAAGACGCACAGGCAATCATCATTCCAACGTCTGGGACGATGATGTCATACACTTCCTGTCAACGTCATACGCGGTATTTGTCCTAATCTCATAATATTCGTTTACAATTTATGTATGAATCGGTATAAGGACTACAAGTTCACATGTTAAAATCGATCATTCATCGATCTCTGCAAGATAACATTATTGTCCTGCATTGATGCGCCGTGATCAGGCACCTGCATATTGTGAACGAGCTGAAACACTTATTGAAGATATCAAACATCTGTTTTTGAGTCACATGAATGATAGCTGCAGTGATGGCGCCGATGATTTAATCAAACGTCTTCAGATGGTTGATATTATCGAATGTCTGGGAATTGATCGACTTTTTCAAACTGAAATAAAAGTAGCTCTGGATTACGTTTACAGGTTAAGCAATTTGATTTACCATTTATAGGACTTGATTATTGTATGCACTTCTAGATTTCATTCATTGATCATTAAAACCTCACTTCTTCATGATGTGTAGTTGTTGGAACGAAAGGGGCATCGGGTCGGGATCAAGAGATTCACTCAGCAAAGATCTCGAATGTTCAACTTTGGGATTTCGGGCACTCAGAATGCATCGATACAACGTCTCTTCGGGTCAGATAGATTAAAATATACCCTTGATGTCATTTGTCAATTAAATAAAAATATTTAATGCTTCAGTTCTCACTGAATATCATGCATTCAACAAACAGATGTTTTTGAGAATTTCAAAGATGAAAACGGGGAGTTCTTCTGCAATTCCAGTCGTGAAAAAGGAAGAGCCGATAAAGAAGTGAGAAGCATGTTGTCATTATTCCGAGCTTCAAACATTTCGTTTCCCGGAGAAAAAGTGATGGAGGAGGCAAAGACATTCACAACACGGTATCTAACCCAAGTTTTAACAGGACACACTATAGCTGATGTCGATCAAAGCCTTAGGAGAGAGGTAAGTTGCAAACACCTTTTTCAACTTCTAGTATTGTATGAAAACTCTTCGCATCTGCAAATTTTTTATTTATTTTGTATGTTGTACCGTCTTAGCATCGGTCGGTACATATCTGACTTGGTTACTGTTCTCCAGGTGAAATATGCATTGGAATTTCCATGGCATTGCAGTGTGCCTAGATGGGAGGCTAGAAACTTTATCGAAATATATGAACAAAACTATTCATGGCTCAAGTACTAACCCTGTCCATAAGATCTCAGTTTCAAACGGTACAGGAAAATGAATCTTGAATTACTATAAGTGTTCTCAATACACTAATCTATGTTCGCCATGCATTCTTTCAGGTCTAATAATATGAACCAGAAAATTTTAGAGTTGGCGAAATTGGACTTCAATATTTTGCAATGCACACATAAGAAAGAGATGCAACTTATCTCGAGGTGCTCTTGCATTTGGCATTTGCATTACCTAGGATGGGATAGATTATGTATCTAATCATTATGTAGAGATAGATTCCTTGTCAATTTAGTGACATGACCGGCTGCAATGCATACATTTATATTAGGTGGTGGGCAGAGTCATATCTGCCGAAGCTGAATTTCTATAGGAAACGTCATGTGGAACTTTACTTTTGGGCGGTTCTGAGCGCATTCGAGCCCGAATTTGGTCCCAGCAGAATCGCCTTCACAAAACTTTCAACACTGATGACGGTTCTCGATGACCTATATGATACTCACGGAACATTGGACGAAATCAGAATCTTCACCGAGGGAATGAAAAGGTGATGTCAAATTCAAATTAAATCGACTATCGTGTAGAAATTGGTCGCAATCCATCCATTCGTAGTTAGTTTCTCCGACATTTTTTTTCTTAATAAACATCCATCATTATTTTATTTTCCCAGATGGGATAGTTCGTTAATAGGCCGCCTTCCAGACCACATTCAAAAAGTATTCGAGTTCTTCATCAATACAGCGAATGAATGGGCTGCTGAAGTGGAAAATAAACAAAGGCGGGATATGGCAGCGTACATACGAAAAAATGGCGTATGTGCTGTTTATATAATATACTACTCAAAACAGATTCCTAATTCCTTTTTTTTGTTTTATAAAAGGTTGTTATTATTCTGTCTGAGTGAATGAAATATCTGACCGGTTGCCTTCATTTTTAGTGGGAGCGATATCTTGAGGTGAATGAAATATCTGACCGGTTGACTGCCTTCATTTTTAGTGGGAGCGATACGTTGAGTCTAATCTGCAAGAAGCGGAATGGATGGCGACTGGATATGTCCCCTCGTATAATGAGTACTATAAGAATGGCCTCGCTAGCTCCGGGATGTGTGTGTTAAATTTGATTCCGCTTCTGTTAATGGATCAAATTCTACCAGACGACATTCTGAAGCAAATAGTCTATCCATCCAAGATCCATGATCTGTTAGAACTGACGGTCCGAGTCAAGGACGACATAACGGACTTTGAGGTATTTGACATTCAAATTGATGTTTAATTAAACATAAGATGAGATTGGGATTTGTTTTAACATTTGCCGCTATGTGTGTGTTTGAAGCAAGAGAAGGAACGCGGGGAGGTAGCTTCAAGTTTAGAGTGTTATGTGAAAGACAATCCGGAATGTACCCGTGAAGATGCTTTAAATCATATGAAACGCATCCTGGATCTTTCTGTCAGCCAACTGAATTGGGAATTTCTAAAGCATGACAATGTGCCGCTGTGCTGCAAAAGATTTACTTTCAATCTAACACGGGGCATGCACTTCCTCTTCAAATACAAAGATGGCATATCCCTTTCTGACAATGAGGTAAAGGACCAAATATTCAAAGTTCTTATTGAGCCAGTGCAGCTTTAAATATTATAGTGATGGCGCATGGCCTTATTAATTGCGGAAAGAGTTTTACATGTGATGGCTATATATTTTGTGACCGCTATACCCAGGACGTTTTAAAACTTGTTCCTAATATATTTTTAATATCATAAACCATCCCATCGTGTCCATTTTGATGGCAAAGTCCTGCCAACCTTTTTATAGGGTTAAAAATGATTTATCACGTGATGCTGTATTTCTTTGAGATAGAGTGGTTAACGAGGTTGAGGAATTGTCCATATAATTTTGTAGAGGCAGCTTTTGAATCCTGTTTTTCATGGTGGAAATTGATTCAGCACTATTAAAAATTTCTAGGATACTTAAATTTTGAAGTTTAACAACTATAATTTGAATTTACAAAAATCCTTGTCCAATTTTCTTCCCTAACTTTCCCGGCAACTCGTATTTAGACTATGAGTTTCAGATCTATTATCATAGTTTCCTTACTTATACCTTACTAATTTCAATAATTTTTTCATTGTTTTTTACGTTATTAATTTAATCAAATTTTCCTATCTTTTCTCTATAATTTATGGCATTAAACATTTTTTATTTTAATAGGTAATACAATTTCAACAAAGAATTGAATTTTTTGTTGTTTAAAATATTTTTTTGAATGTATACATGATTTGAACAAGATAAAAAAGTCCAAAATACTCAAATTTTTCAAATTAAACAACTTAAACTCATTTTTTTAAAATCTTGATTTCGATTAAAAATGTCATAAACGCCACAAACGAAAGTTGGTCAAAAACGCCTCGACGAATGAAAACTTGTCCTGACGATGAACCACACTAGTGATGAATCACACTAGTTTGCTCGAATCGCATTGACAAATGAAATTTTATGTGATTTACGCTGAAGAATCTCTCATAGATTTGATATAGATCACAAAAGCCTCAATTCTACAATTATTTACTCTATAAATTAAGCTACACCATAATTTATTGCTACATTAATTTCAAAATATGTATATAAATTTATTGGTAAATGAATTTCAATATATATATATATAAAAGTTTAACAAGAATTTCAAAATGACTATATTTAAATAGTTGAAATAATCAAAAGACATCAATTTATAATAAATATCAAAATATTTATTTATCCGAGATATGCTGGATATTCATAATTATATTGATATTCATAATTTGTAAATAAACTTCGGCACAACATTACCAGCCAATATCATTTATAATATGAGATTACATTTCATGTGAAGGTAAGCTCGAGGAATGTTGATTTCCACTTCTTTCTATGGCGTATTATGATGAATATCACTGAAATAAACTTAATAATCACTTACAGTTAGGAATTTTGAAATTAAATATATTAATATAACTTTTTTATTAAATTATTATTAATATTATATATATATATATATATATATAATATATATATAATTTATTTGATTTTTTAATTATTTAATTTTAAATTAACTTTTCTCAAAATTATATATATAATAAATAAAAAATCATAATTGAATGTACAAATTCACATTATGAAGTTAGGAATGGTCACTCTACTTCTTATCTCTCATTTTGATATAATGATTTAGTAATTCAGTTTGTAAAATGGAAGAAAATCATTATGTAATAAGATTTGCTTAAAAATTAGTCAAAACGAAAAAGAATATTCATATTATCAACTATATAGGGTATAAGTATATAGAGTTGTTAGATTAATAATTGATATAATTTATTAATGCTTAAATATATTGCATCTAGGATTTTATTTAGGACATTATTAAATTATTTTTTATAATTTTTCTTTTATTAATATGGTTTTCCTACTATTTGGAATCATCACTTAAGGTTAGTATTTTATATTTCTCGTAAGACTATCTTTAACAAAGGGTGATACTTTAAAATGACTTGTGAAATCATCTAGAACTAATTGGGCTATGAGATAGTCATTACATCTCCAGTATTGAACATTACCTTATCCCTAAGGTCCCTAATTACCAATGTGCATTCTCCTTTTAATTTTCAAAGGCTACCTCACCCACTCACCTAACAACCATATTTGCTAACCTTTTGACTTAGTTTTGGAGTTTTCATGGGTAGTCTTTGCATGTGAGAGTTACTACATCAGTTCAAGTTTGTTTTCTCTCTTGGAGAGTTATCTATTCTATTCTTGTTTTCCAATAATAACAACTACAATTTTATGAGTGATTTTACTTTGTCCCTTTAGTTTCTTAACCAATTTTTCCATCAACTTGATTTTCCATTCTCTCTTGTTCTATTGTAGCTATTCCAATATGTTTTCGTAATTAAATGTTGTACTTGGACATGAAATCCTTCATTATATCAATGCATAATAATAATAATAATAATAATAATAATAATAATAATAATAATTTATTCCATATTTGACAATTTAGAAAATCACATAGAGAATGTACCAATTCACTTTGATCCTTATTTGAATTACAATGAGTGGAAGCTAAAAATCCAATTGTTTTTTTCGTAAAAAGTGACTATATTGGGTGACAATGGGGACTAAAATTGATCCTATTTAATCTATTAAGAAATCAAATTACTTTAAAGTAATGGATGGATCTTATGGCATACAATGTTTGCCTATCTTCCCCGAATTGTTATTTCATGTAGAAGGATGGCATCTCTCAAGATCTTTGGGCCAAATTGAAGGGATTGTTTTGTGAGGATGATCAATTGAGAGGTTATTAGCTAGAGAATGATCATATTTAATTGGATCGGATAAAATTCAAGATCCTCTAGGAATTAGTCTCTAAGTTTAAGACTTTGAGGACTTAGGTAAAATATTGTTGTGTTGATAGCAAAGAGGAACAACTCATCTTAAGTTACATCTTGAATATTTTTTCTTTATCTCTTATTTCCATACTATAAAAATTAGATGATTCCATATAAGGATGATTTTATTCATTCCTTGATACATGAGTAGACTAAGGCCATATACATGGGGGCTCTTAAGTCTATATACACCATGTTCTTGCAGTGATGGAAATGAGCAAGAAGACTAAGTAGAAGAACAATGGTGAGAACAAACGAGAGAATAAGTAGAAATAAAAGAAAAAGATTATTGAGTAAGGTTCAAATTCCAAGGGGGGAAGGGAATGAAGGATAAAAAGTGCACATACTCCAATAGGGTGTTCCATCCTAAGAGCTCTAGCATGAAAAAAACCGTTTATTAGATGGAAAAACCATTATAATAGGGTCACATAGATGATTACATACCGAATAAGACAAAGAATAAGAACATATACCAAATACAACATGAAAAGGGTAAAGGAAAAGTATTGCTAGCTATCGCTTCATCCACTAATACTTGGCTACTCAATTCAGGAGCTACACATCATATAACTTCTTCTGTGCACTATTTCTCTCACTTGGAGACCTATATCAAACAACACATTATCATGGAAGATGATTCACCTATGGGGATTGGTGTAGAAGGGAGAGTTGAGTAGGAGCATGGGAGATTTCATAAGATACACCACATTCCTAAGTTGTCACTTTTCCTTCCTTCCGTTTATCAAATTACTCACTCTGGGATAAGAAGAAGATCATAACTCAATCTAGATGCAATGATGATTTACAACATGTCAGATGGTTCTATATTTGTTACTGGTGAGGTAGACCACCATTCGAGGTTATACACTTTCTCTTAATTTATTCCTATATATGATTTATTTTCTCTTCTTAGACATGCCAATGAGGAGAGAAAGTTTATGGCATGGGAGACTTGGGCACTAAAATTATAAGAATTTGAATTAGCTATGAAAAGAATGAATTATTGAGAGGATTTCACATATCCAATACATAGAAGGATTCTTTAATGGTTTCATAATTAGCAAGAATCCAAAAGAGAATTTCAATACAACTAAGGCTAAGAGAGCCTCCTCGCTCCTTGATCTAGTACAAAGTGACGCAACTAACTCTTTTCCTCACCAATATATGAGTGAATAAAGGTATAAACATACATTTATTGATGATTAGCCAATATATGCATAGGTGTATTTCTTAATCTGAAGTTAAAAGCCTTTCAAGGTCTCCAAAATTTCAAGCAACATGTAGAAAACAAGAAGAGGAAGAGAATTAAATTCCTTTCCACAGATAATGGGATTCAATATGAGAATAAGGATGCTTAAAATATATTTTTAGTGATACGAATAGAGTTGCAACATGCAATTCCTTACTCTGCATAATCTGATGGAGTTGCAAAGTAGAAAATTGATCTCGATCTTGGGTGGAGGCCCCCAAGATCTAAGAAATGAAATGGATCTTGGGGGGGGCAGGCCCCTAAGATCTAAAAATTTGAAATGCAAGGAGAAAAGTGGAGAACACCTAGTAAACAAATCCGCATATTTTTTTTTTTATTAAAACAGAGAATAACTGTAAAAGCTACATTATGGTAGACAATATGCTCTTTTACAAAATGTGACTTATTACTTATAGCCTTTTTAGGTTACAATACTACAGGTAAATACCATGGGTGGATGTCACTTACAATACCATGGGTGAATTCCATGAGTGGATAAATACCATGGGAGGATGAATACCAAGGGTGGATGCCACTTACAATACCATGGGGAAATACCATGAGTGAATGAATACCACAGGTGGATGCCACTTACAATATCATGGGTAAATTCCATGGGTGGATAAATACCATGGGTGGATGAATACCAAGGGTGAATGCCACTTACAATACCATGGGTAAATTCCATTGGTCGATGAATGCTATCGGTGGACGAATACCATGGGTTGATGCCATTTTCCATTTGAATCATTATTCCCTCCTTAAGAAGCAACGGTCCCCATTTTGTGAAGTTCCCTCTTGAGAAGATTTTGTTGAATATGAAGAGCCACTAAAGAGAAGGTTTTTTTGTGGTTAACCAATAACCGTGATGAACGAATATCCAAGGATAGAGATACCTTATAATGCTTGTGACAAACTGTGATACTAATAGTGTGTGGCCTAGAAAATGGACTTCCATGAAGTGTGGATTTGTGGATGACCCATAACCATGACAAACAAAGATCTCAGGATAGAGATACCATGTGATGCTTGTGACCAACTATGATACTAATAGTGTGTGGTCTAGCGAATGGACTTTGATGAAGTGTGGGTTTTTGGATGGCCCATAACAATGAAAAACGAAGATATGAGGATAGAGATACCATGTAATTCTTGTGACCAACTCTGATACTCATAATGTGCAGCCTAGAAAATAGACCTCTATGACAAGGATTTTGTGTGGTTGACCCATAACTATGATGGTGAATATTGATGAAGTAGCAAGTACCTACATAGCCTAGGGTGGGAGGGCACATCTCAAAAAAACCCAAGACAGATGATGATGAATGTGAAGTAGGTGCCTACTAATGTGGGGTGGGAGGACACGTCTCTAAAGGGAGCTCTCTCTGAATGTTGCTTCAGATATAAAATGGGCATAACTCGATCAATATAGCTCAGAATATTTATTATAACCTGTTTTTGGAAACATAATGGTCATTTTGCATCTTCCCATGTGATTGTAATCCATATGTGGACACTACGGAAACTCATATTCACATTGCAACTGTCCCAAAATAAAAAATGTTCTGAAAAAATAGTTGATTTTAAATCAACGATATCTCCCTCATCTGAACTCTGATTCAATCACTTTTTTTTTGTAATTTAGGTATTTTTCGCAAGGAATTGAGGTCTGAAATTTGCTTTTGTAAATTTTGAACCAAAAGTTTCAAATCTGATCTACAAACTTGCCTCCCAAAAAAATCCTGCAAAAAGATATAAAAAAGTTCTTCCCATTGTGGAGGTTGTAGCACATGCATGAAGTTTATTGAAGATTGTTGCAAAACTTCGAAACTGAAATATACATCAAACCCTCATTCCCATGGAAACCTAACCTGAATCTGATACTACTGATCTAGATCTTGGGAGGATGTTAAAAACCAGCTCACAAAAAGATAGAAAAGATATATCAACGTCTTAGAATTCAGCCTCTTTGAATGGGCAACCTCCTTTACATTACACAAATGAACAATTCTTGGATGATTCAAATGGAAAAACCTCATTTTTATATATAGGAGTCTAAGGGGTCACAATATAACCAAGCCAACCTAACAATAATAATATAAAGGCGCAAAAATAACAATAGTGGGATTATATGGGGCACAATAATATGGGACAATAGGGGCACAACAATAACAATAAGGGATACAATGACAATAGTAATGGGGGAATCACTAGTATTATAGGGACCTAACATGCCCCTCTCCTTCAAAAAAGTATTGTCCTCAATACTTGAGTAGTTCTAGATGCTTCTATATAAAATTCTCATCCTCCCATGTGGAATCTTCAACGGGTAAGTTCTTCCACTTTATGAGATACTTTGAAATTGATAACTTTCGTAGTTTTTGAGTTCTTGTTTCTTTGATGTCTTCAGGTTCCAATATTATTTTTCCTTCCTCATCAAGTTTTGGCAATATTGTTTAAACTAGAATCTTGTCACCAATAACCTTCTTTATGAATGAAACATGGAAAACTGGGTGCAATCGGGAAGCTGCAGGAAGCTCCAATTTGTATGCCATAGTACCTATCTTTTGCAACATCTTATACGGACCATAATACTTTGGTGATAATTTATTATCCTTCTTAGCTTGCTTGAGGTACATTTGTTTATACGGTTGTAGTCGTGGGAATACCCAATCACTTACATCAAAACTGCTTTTGATCTGCCTGTTGTTTCATTATATTCTGCGCCAAGGTGAGGTTATCCTTTAAGAGTTGGAGAACTTACTGTTGATGCTCAATGTGATCTTCAACTGCTTGAACCTTAGAATTTTCTCTTAAATATGATGTGATCGATGGTGGATGATATCCATAAAGTGCCACAAATGGGGTCATTTTGTTGCAGTATGGAAGGAAGTGTTAAACCACCATTCAGTGAGAGGCAACCATTTGATCCATTATGTCTGTTTATTAGATACAAAGCAACGAAGATATCCTTCCAAACATTTGTTTACTATCTCAGTTTACCCATCAGATTGAGGATGATAAGACGAGCTATGAGCTAACTGAGTACCAAGACAAGAAAATAATTCCGTCTAAAAATTTCTAGTGAAAATGGGATCACTATCACTTACAATAATCTTTGGGTTTCCATGTAGCTTTTGAATCGTTTCCATGAATGTAGTAGAAACTGTACTCACTTTAAACGGATGAGATAATGCACGAAAGTGTGCATACTTGGTAAGTCTTTCAACTGCCACCATGATAACACTCTTTCCTTCAGACTTGGGTAAACTTGTATGAAATCCATTGAATCCTCCTCCAAACATTGGCTTGGAATGGATAAAGGTTGTAATAGTCTTGGGGTCTTAATTATTTCAAGTTTATTTTGTTGGCAAATCAAACATTCCATCACAATATTTTGAATATCTGATTTAGGGCCATACAAAAAAAAATTCTTCTTAACCTTGTGGTAGGTTTTTAGAAATCCCGAGTGTCCTCCTAAGGGAGAGGTGTGCAATTCCCTAAGAATCTTTTGTTTTAGTTGGGAATTCTTACATAGGTATAACCGATCCTTGTACCATAATGAATCACTTTTCCATCTAAATGTATCATATGTACTGGGATCTTGTTGTATCTTTTGAATGATTGCCCACACTTCCTTGTCATTCTTCCATTCATCCCTTGCTTCATTTATCCAATCTGGTTGGATAATAGAAATGGCACAAATAAATGCTTCCACATCCTCATCCTTTCATGAGAGTTCATATGCCACAACATTTTTCTTCCCTTTTTTATAGATGATTTCAAAGTCATAACCCAACATCTTTGTGACCAAATTTTGCTACTCTTTTGAAGAAAATATTTTTTCTAAAAAGTATTTATGACTATCATGATTTGTTTTTACCTTGAAGTGTCTTCCCATTAGGTAGGGTCGCCATTTATGAAGTGCATGTAGTATTACCAACATTTCCTTCTCATAAATAGCTTTGTGTAAATACTTTCCTTTGATTGGATGACTTTCGAAAGTAATGGGTCTTTCTTCTTGCATTAAAACAACACCAATTCCATTTCCCGAGGCATCACATTCCACAATAAAGGTTTTTGTGAAGTCTGGTGTAGCTAACACTGGTGCTTGGCACATTGCCTATTTAAGATGTTCAAAGGCCTTCGTTGCTTCTAGAGTCCGTGAGAATGCATCGTTTTTCAATAATTTTGCTAGTGGTGCTGCTATTCTCCCATAATTCTTAACAAACTTGCGATAATACCGTGTCAACTGGAGAAATCCTTGTTGATGCTTTATGGATGTGGGGATTTTATATCCCTTAATGGTTTTAATTTTACTAGGGTCTACCTTAACACCTTAATGAGATAAAATATGACCCATATATTCCATCTCTTGTACTCCAAAGAAACATTTGGAGATTTTTGCATATAATTGTTTCTCCTCCAATAGTTTGAGCACCATGTCAACATGTTGGACATGATCCTCCCAAGACTTGTTGTAGATTAGTATATCATCAAAAAATACTAACACAAATTTTTAAGGAAGGGTTTGAAAATGGAATTCATCAAACGTTGAAATGTAGAAGCTGAATTAGTAAGGCCAAAAGGCATGACCAAAAATTCATAATGACCCTCATGAGTTCTAAATGTTGTTTTTGGAATGTCTTTAGTCTTCAATCTGATATGATGATTTCCTGAAGGAAGATCGAACTTTGTGAAGTAAATTGATCCATGCAATTCATCCAATATTTCATCAATGATAGGAATGGGAAATTGATGTTTAATAGTGAGCTTGTTGAGCTCCCTATAATCTAGACACATGCGCCATGATCCATCCTTCTTGTGAACCAATACTACTGAAGCAAAGAAAGAACTTTGACTAGGTTGAATTATACCAACCTCTAGCATTTTTTCAACCATACGTTCAATTTCACTCTTTTGAACATAGGGATATCTGTAAGGCCTGATGTTTGGAGGAACACTTCCTGGAATAAAATTAATAGCATGATCATGATCATGAATAGGTGGGAGGCCATTGGGAGTCTCAAATACCTTGGAATGATTGTCCAAGAATTTTTGGAGATCTGGAGAAATGGATTATTTCGATGTGGCAACCTCTAGTGAACATAATTGTGCAATTATGCCTCGTTGTATTTCTTTAGAAACTTTGTCATTTTGTTAGAGTTGATTATCTTTCCCAGTTTCCCTGCGATACCTCTTAATTCAACTTCCTTTCCCTATGAATAGAATTTCATGAAAGGTTCTTGAAAATTAAAAGCTATTATACACAAGGATTATAGCCATTGGACTCCTAGTACAACATCAGCACCACCCATTCGAATGGAAAGCATTGGGCTATTAAATACATATTCTCCCATGGATAGCTTGATAGTATGTCACTTTCCTGAGCAATTTATGGTTCCTCCACTTACAGCCATCAATTGACACTCTCATGCTGGATATAGGAATCAATTCAATTCCTTGGCAATGTTACAATGAATAAAATTATGGGTACTTCCCGAATCAATCAACACTATTACCTTTTTCTTCTTCATATGTCCTTCTTTCTTGATAGTTTGAGGAGTGGCAATTCTAGCCAATGCATTACAAGATATGGCTGGATTCATTTCTTATTTTTCTATGGTTTGTTCCTAGTGTATATCCTCCTCTTTTGACATTTCTTGTTCCTTTTCTTCCTCCTCTTCACAATCTATGTAAAATAATTTCTTCTCGACACTTATGACCTTTAGTGTATTTGCTATCACAATTGTAACAAAGCCCTTTTTCTCTTTTTTCTTCCAATTGTTATGGTGTCAAACTTGTAGATTGTTGATGGATAGGGGTAGGAAAATTTCCATCTTTATGATTGTGAGTGGTAAGATTCCTTGTTACCATAATTTTACTTTCCATTTTTCTTGCCAACTTGAATGCCTTCTCTAATGAATCAGGTTCCCAAAGATGAACCTTGTGTTGAATGTTATCCTTTAAAGTCGGATGAAGGCATCAACCATTTCCTTCTTTGGAATATCATTTACCCTTATATTCAAATTTTTGAAGTCCTCAATGTGTTCTGCCATTGAACCCTTTTGTTTGAGATTTATCAATTGGCTAAAGAAGGTGTTTCTCTTTGTATCCTCATAATGTGCTATCATTTCCTCCATGAAAATTGACCATGTCACAAGTGGTTTACAAGAAAAAATCCCTTTATAACATAAAAGTTGATTCGGTTCTAAATAATTAGATGCATTACGTACCTTTTGTGTTTTACAGATTATGGAGATCGCAAAATTGCTCTATTTGTAGTATCCATGTTTCGAGATCCTTTCCATCAAACTTCCTCATATCGATCTTTGGAACATGGTGGTTCTTCAATCCAATGTTAGAGTTTATGAAATCATCACTAACATTTATTTTGTTCTCATCATGAGTTTCCTTTACTACCCTTTCGCCATTAGTAATAATATCTTGCAGAAACTTTGTCAAATCTGTCTTCAAATCATCCATCTTAGCTTCCACGTTGTCTATATTAGCTTCTACGCCTTTCTTTAAACCATTCATCTTAGATTCCATGCCTTTCTTTAAACCATATACCTTAGCTTCCATGCCATACATATTAGCCTCTACATATTTCTTTAAATCATCCATCTTAGCTTTTGTTACTTTTTGTTCGAGTGACATTTGTTGCACTTGGTCTCGTAATTTTTATATATCATGTTGCATTTCTTCCTTTTCTTCATGAGTCATGCTAGATCTTTCAGGTTGCTTACTATGTGGTTCCATTTTATTTCTTCAAAGCATTAATTACCAATAATAATGCTTCACTATGCCCTTTTAATTCCTTCAAACTAATCTTTCAAACCAATCTTATGCAAAAATTTAAAAAAAATTGCACACCTTTTTTTCACTTTGTAGGAGCTTGATAGTGAATCTGATGTATTTTTGTAATTTGGTGTCTCCAAGGTCTGAAATTTCTTCCTGCGGTAACCCTTTGAATAATATTTCTAACTTTGCAATTTTGATCAACATTGGATTCCCCAATGAAGAGTTATGCCAAATCTCCCATGATGGCCTTAGTATAGACTTGTTCAGAAGAGCGAACTTGTACAACGTGCCATGGGTCACTTTTTCAACATTAGGTTCTGAAAATGGTACCCAAAATCCTACAATATGTCTTATTTGTATAAATTATTATGAAAATTCAATCTGATGCCCATCAAAAATGTTATGAAGATTTTCCTATGGTTACCTACTTAGACTGTAATTTGGGAGTCTGCAAAATCCCTAACTTCCTCAGATTATATCTCTGCAATTGTATCGAGAAAGGATTTGAAATTTGGAGTTGAGGTTTAGACCGATTTCTTCTCAATTTGGTGTGTTTCTTTAGCTTTTGAAACTTCCTAGAGAAATATTTATAGCAAAAATTCCACGAAAACCCATTTTAGATGAAATTATGGAGCTTGCAACAACCCTAACGTCCTCAGATCATATCTCTAAAAATATAGTGAGACAAGATATGAAATTTGGATCTGAGGTTCATCATGATTTTGTCTCAAATGAGTTTTTTTTTTCGCTTCTGAAACATCACAAAAAAAAGCTATAGCGACAATTCCGTGATGACATGTTTGGAGCAGCAAAACCTTAGAATCCAAAGCTCTGATACCAGATGTTATGAAACCAACTCACAAAAAGATAGAAAATATAGATCAACACCTTAGAATTTAGCCTCTTCGAGGGGACAACCTCCTTTACATTACACAAATGAACAATTATTGGATGATTCAAATGACAAAACCTCCTTTCTATATATAGGAGTTTAAGGGTTCACAATATATCCAAGCCGACCTAACAATAATAATATAAAGGCACAAAAATAACAATAGTGGGATTATATGGGGCACAATAATAAAAATATGGGGACAATAGGGGCACAACAATAACAATAAAGGATACAATGACAATAGTAATGGGGGAATCACTAGTATTATAGGGACCTAACATGGCCCACATAGAGGGCCATCTACAATGAAACCTAAAACCTCCGACTCCAGTTAACACAAGCATCTAAGATCTATCCATAGTCACTTCATCAAATAATTGATGTTTCTTCCAACCTCTCAGTGAATGTTTTTTACTTTCGGTAGAATAGTTTGCTTAGGTAGTTGTGTAGCCAACAATAACTCACACTTGGATTTTGGTATATCTAGCCTAAGACATGTCAGAAACTTGAATTGCAAGTTAGTTTATTATAACATGGATTTGGTTGATATAAAGTAGATCATTGTCAACAATTTTGGTTTCCTTGTGGAAGAATGCGACAATTCTTAGGTCAAACAATGATCTATGATTTTGTATGATGATATTTTTAGGCAATAGAAACCTTAATTAAAAAAACGAAATATATCCATCCAAGATTGAAATCATTTTTAAATTACTATTTCCATCAAGTCAAAGATATTTAAGAAGTTTCCTAGGTTATGTAAGGAATTATTGTTGGTTCACAGAAAACTTAGCAAAATATCCATACCAGTGTTTAAATTCTTCTTAAATACATTGAATTTTGTTGGAGTGTTGACTGCCAAATTTCTTTTGAGAAGCTTAAAGAAAAACTATATACAACTCTAGTGTTAAGAAGGACTAATTGGGCTTTACCGTTTCATATTTCCACAGATGCATTCGATACAAAAGTAGGGGAAAAATTAGGTGAAAATGATAACCTTAATACTTATGATATTTATTTTATTAGCAAAAAATATAACCCCTATTGATCTTAATTACACTATAAATGAGAAAGAAATGTTAACAATTGTGATGTAGTCAACAACTTCCATCACTACATTACCAACTGTGAGATCTTAATCCATACCAACCATTATGCCATTAGGTATTTAATGAATAAAAATGCTATTAATGGTAGAATAATAAGATGGTTTTTAATGAATAAACTTGTCTTGACAATGAACCACACTAGTTGGTTCGAAACGCGTCAATAAAGGTTTTCTATATGTGATTTACGTTGAAATTCTTCTTAATAATTGTTATGGATCATAGAAGCCTCAATTCAAGATGGTTTTTATTATTTCAAGAGTTAAATATCACTATCATAAAGCATCTTGGAAAGGAAATCAAGTTGTAGACTCTCTATCATGCCTTAATAACCTCGATGAGATTGTTTCAGTTTCTTCTAAAGTTTCGGTGATGAAGTATATAATACAGTTTAGGGATATCTCTGTGTTTTTGTATGTGTAAGATAAAGATGAAAATCAGAACTTTGGCACAATAAGAGAGTTTGGATTCCTCTGATATTTTAGGAGGATGATCACTGTCAACAATGTAAATATTTTTCGGATGGAGAACAATGATGCGCTCAGACCTCTAGTACAATCGTCAAGCAATCCAAATCACTAGCTTTGGTGGTGAGTCACAATCAAGTAAATTTTGATATCATTGGAGTAAGAAATTCAGAAGCCTCTTTGTGGTTTCGTAAGAAAAATAGTTGTGAAGATTCTGTGTTCGACCTCTATTATAGTGATCAGGTGCTCAAAATTAGTCTCAAAACTCAAAGTGGCACAATCTGGATAAATTGAGCTCCAGATCGAAGTGCTAATCATCCTAATTCCAATGGTACAATTGACACTTGAATTCGAGATCATATGAAGAAGTTAGAGCAAGTCAAAGTTCAAGTTTGACTTGGACATATGGCAGGGGAAGATGATGTGGCAGGACTCTTCAGCGAATGGGGAAATGTCAAGTGGTAGGCCACCCTTGGCCTTACATTTCGCAAATCACATATTGCAGGTGAGTCAGCGTTAAATAATTGGCCCCAGAAAAAGTCAGAGTTTCTATGTGATGATCACAATCACACATTACAGAAGGAAAGTACTACAGAAATTGGCCCCCAACATACTAAGTTGCGATGTGATAATCGTAATTATAGTTTGCACATTGCATTCCCGTATGTATGTTACCCCCTGACTCCACTGATTGCGATTTGTGATGGATCCCATATGCGATGAGGTTATAGGTTTCAGTTGATAGTTCCGTCGGGTCCACCATTTATCGTGATCGCATATCGCCCACGCCACGTTAACCAACCATAAGACCCGCTGGTTCTTGCCGATTGCAATTTGCAATGGAGCTGTTGGTGCCGATAGTTTATGGCCACTGCACAGTGAAATTTTCGCCCAGTTAGCGCTTTTTGGAGCGAAATTGTAGGATCATGCCGGAAATGGTGCAATTTGTGGAGCGAATATTGGGAAAACTAGGAGAGGTCATAACTTCTTTAGTTTTCCACCAAATTGGATAAAAGAAGAGGCTAGATAGCCATTGTTGGGATATTTTGGACTCATTGGAGTATGTTTTAGAACTATTTGAGCATTGTAAACACATATTTTTACACTTTTGAGCATAATAGAGAGGCCCAAGCCATTGGAAGCTGGACCAAGGAAACGTAGCTCAGGAGGCGTGAAATCCTTTATCATGTTCCTATTGTAATGTGTTTTTGATGATGTTTTGCACATGCTTATGCTGCTATTCAATCTCTTATTTATGTTAAATTTATCATAAAATGAACATAAAAAACTCATTTTTCACTTGCAAAAATTCATGAATCCTTAAGCACAATTAAATGATTTTGTTTTTAATCTGAGGATGATCTTAACACAACAATCTAATATTCTAAATCAGATCATTTTGGTATCAGAGCACTAGTTTTTCTTTGTGAAAGAAGGATTTACCTATTTGCAAGTTTATGTCATGCTTACAAGGTTAACACTCAAAAGAAGAGAAGAGAAGCTGGTTGGAAGCCTTGAAGTTGGGTCAAGGGGAAGGAGAGAAAAAATGCCACAATATCCAACACCATTTCAGCCTCAAGTTGCAGTTGAGACTCCAAAGATCATGTCTCATGAAGGAGAACCTACAAACATGACAAAAGATGAGAAGACCTTCATAAAGGCTTTCTTTGATATGACAGAGATAGGAAAGGTCCTATATGAAGAGAGGAATACCAGGTTGCGAGGGAAAGTTCTGTTAGCACTCCTCAGTGTCTCGAGGATAATAAAGGAAGACAAGGAGGTAAGCACAAACCAATCTTTAGACTTGGCAGCTAGCCTTACCAAATCAGAGAGGGCTCTCTCAAAGGTCTCATAGCCAATGAAGTGAATGGAGAGGGAATTGGATGTTAGGCTAGATATTAAGCTCAATGGTGTTTGATTTTATGGTTTACTGGATGAAGCTTATAGATCTAGGAACTAGCCTAAGGTTTCTAATGATCAATTGCAGAAATATAATGGGAAAAGGTAGGCATGATCAGTGACAAAAATAGTTTCTCGTGGTGGTGAAGAGATGAAAAGGTAGAGGATTAGAATGAACATGTAACCATGAATTCATTCATCAAGAGGAAAGAACACTAGCATGAAAATCTCATCAAAATAAAGCATATAACTTATTATTTTTGTTTAAAACTCATGAGATGATCAAAGCAAAGCATAGAGATGGTAGGAAAAAGAAATATCAGAGAAAAAACTGTCACAGAAGCATATCACAAGAATCCCAAGATAATAACTGCAACTGTTTGTTATATTACTACAAAATGTACACTAGCTCCAAGCTATGATTCACAAACATCCAACCTGCAATACTTCGAAATCTGAAGTATTTATACAATCATTTACAGAAATAAATATCTTGAAACAAAATTCAAGATTTGTTGTAGAAATTTATAAAAATAATTTCAAACTACTAATAATATCAATCAGCTAAGTTTCTAGTGCTGTTATGGGCATTGTGGTAGTAACTAAGCCTCAAATAGATAGTGCTGTTAGTCGTGCTGGCAAATGAGCTACGATGTTGCTTTGCTGTCTTTTATTTTCTGTTGTCCCTATTTTTCTGCATTCTATTCGAGTGGAGGCAAAGTGGGTATGCATAGAAAATGTCCTCGTTGTCCTCTGAGTGGAGGTCGTGGTCATTCAATTGGGAAAATATGGGAAATTGCATGAAAAACAGTGAGAAATCATGGCTGGGAGTGTGAAAAAATGAAATGATTTGACCATCTGGGAGGAATATGCATCGTTGATTTGGGCTAGCTGAACTAGGCCCATTAAATCTGTGCCGTTGATCTGAGCCACTGTATTATCGCAATCGTAACAGGGGAGGGACCTTTACCATGTTCTTCCGACGGGTTGGACCCGAAACTTCAAAAACCACAAAATATAAAATATCATGTCTGTTGGCTTTATCACATCGCAATTAGAGAGGGGTCAACAAAGTTTGTTGACATATAGGAATTGTGATTGTGACCGCAGTTGGCTGAATGAGAACTATCACAATCGGTGGGGAGATATTATTGCAATCACAGGTGAAGTGGCTTATCGCAATTGAAGGTTGAGGGGCTTATCATAATCGCAAGCAGAGGGGCTTATCACAATCGGTGGTTGGGACAATATCGCAATCGGTAGGCGGGAAGGAACTTTGCGATATCGGTAGAGGAGTGGTGACTTTGCAATATGCGATATCACAATCGCAATGGGAAGGAGAGATGAGCGAATGTTATATTGATTTATGCGATATGCTGATAGAGATATGGTGACACGTGGCCTGTGGGCCCAATTTATTTTAGCTGGACTAGGAATGGTTTATGTTATATATAATGTATTATATACATTACAACGTAATGTATTACAAAAGACTTTGCGACCATGTTTAATGATATGGGGAACAACTAGAGTTTGATTCTTTAACAAAAATGGATTTTAATAAATGAAATGATATGGGATATGACTAGAGTTAAATGGAAAAGAATGGGAAAATAGAAGATGGATAGAGTTTGGAAATATGAAGGGAGAATGAAATTAAGGCTGGAAAAGGGAAAAAATGTAGTCATGGGTCCACGAGACAAGTCAAATTTAATCTGAAAGTATTATAATTTGACAATTTTTTTTCATCAATATGAAAGAGTACATTTGATCACAAATACTATTCAACACTAACATTGGCTTGAACTGGGGATGACAACTCCTTTAGGAGGTGTCAAGAACCACATATCTCTAATTTGCAGATCAATGCCTTATCCATTGGGCTACTCCAAACTATTACCCTACAACGTGATGACTTGCAACTAACTTATTTTGCAATCAAACTCAAAATGAAAACCAAACTATATGCCGCTGCAAACAAAACTGAAATTACTGTAGGCTGAAATAATGTTGAAAAACTTACTGGTAAAAACCAAAACTATGTTACTGGAAAAATTGCTCAAAGTGCTGAGCTTATTCACACTCCTACTTACTCTAATATAACCTACTCACTCAAGTGATACAAAATTTCCAATGAAGCCAAAAAAGGAGGTGGCCATTCACTGAACTTCTGCTCTCATCCTCTATAAGCAGACATAATGATGTACATGTAGGCAAGTCACAATGAAAACTGAAACCAAGACTTATGCTGACAAACAAAACAACATTTGCCTTTTCCCATGATTGCAAAAGACTACCCAAGGGGTCTTGAAAATCATGAAACATTACCTTCTTTGATTACTGTAACAAATCAGTAAATGATTCTCAAATGGAGGAGGATATAATAGGTTACACTGCCTTTATAGGTGGTCTTTGTACCATGGTTTCAAATTTTCATCTGTGCCCTTGCTTTCCTGGAGCTTCAACTCAAAACTACCATGATAAGACAACAAGACTTCGTGTGACCTTTGTGTTGAACATGATGAGACTGCTAATGGACAAGACAACAATGCTTTTTTTGAACTAAATATCCCTTACCCCTATTTTTAGGCTCACAGAAAACCAAAGGAGGACCACTTTGACTGCAAAACTCATCCAAATAATTGCCTACTGGATTACTGCAAATATAAGGGGGCTGTTGTAACCTATTGTGGATTGGTTTTGATGAAACTACATGATCTTGTATAAGCTCTTCATGTTCCACATTTTCAGCTACATTTTCAAACTGAATGTTTCTTGGTAACTGTGATTGCTGACTGAAAAAAGGCTCTATATTACAAACAACATTCTCAACAATTTCAAGAGAAGGTTTCCAACCGCTATCAAATTTATTATTTTCTTCCTTGGAAACCTTATAGTTTTCTCTTATTTTTGCAAATGAGGAGAAACACAAGGGTAAGGATTCCCGATCAGGAAGTTCATTGTCTTCTTCGTGCTCAATATCAAAACTGAAAGACTGCTGATTTCTAATCTTGGGAAAGTTTTCTCTCAGCAATTGAAATGAAGCGAAACATAAGGGAAAATACCTTTCAATTACTTTGAAAATTTCTGAATTTTATTCATTGCTGTCCTAATTGATATGCACAAGCTGAATACTATATTTGAGTTGCTAAAACTGAACTTCCTCCTCCCACAAACATGCTGCTGATTTCCTTGAAGATTCAGCCTCTATTTCAATAACATAGTCATCATCATACTGATCATACTTGGGTAACTCATCAATATAAGGAATTACATCAAACATACACATTAGATCAACATATTACTTCTCCACAAGTTGATCTAAAAATCTGTTTTCATGACTGTCCATAAATGAATACAAAAAATAATTATTTTCTGATCTATGGTGACAAGGATTAGCAGCAAAACGGTTAGGACCAGTAACCTCTTCTTCTTCTACAATTAGTGGGACATGTTGTTTTTGAACAAGTTCATCTCTCATGGTGATCCTTCGCATAATTTATTCCATTGTACTTACCAAAATGTTGAGCTTCACTTCTGAAGATGTCAAGTTCTCCTTCTCTATATTCTCCCTCTCTGCTTCCTTCAATTTTGACCTTTTGACCAACAGATTAGCTTCCACAGCTATTTCACTATCCTACATTTATTCGAGTGTGTTAGGGTCCCTTTCTCTCAATTGAAACAACATTTTTGGATCAAAGGCATCTGGGTAGTGTAAGAGACCTAAACCAGAAGGCGATTTTATATCAACAAACATTGAATGGTATACTTGCTTGAACCTAGCTGAAAAACATTGCACTGTTTCTTTTGACTGTCTTTTCAAATAATTATATTCTTCTAAAATCAGAAAAGGATTCCTCTTGATCACCCATTTATCAAGGAAGTCTTTCACAAATTGATGGAAATCGAAAATGCTTGTAGGTAGAAAGTTTTTGAACTATTTCTTGGCTTCACCTTGCAAAGATAGAGAAAAAATCCTGATACTGACATCATCTTCTTCAACCTCAAAATGGTTGAGAAAATTTTCAAAATTCTAAATGTGTTTTTCAGTAGTGATGTTACCATATTCCCCATCAAACCTGGGAAGATATTTGTAATAATCTTGAGGGAAATAATGGATTATAGGAGGTAAGATGAGAGGCTTGTACCTATCTTGAATTTTACAAGGTATAAGAGTATGTACAGAAGCTATGGGATTATTCTTGATCTCTTGAGGCTCATCAAGTTGAATATGATCAACACAGGTTTCAGAAAAAGGGACTTGATCAAAATAAAAAACGTAAGGAGAATTTCTATTCATAATCTTCAAAGGAAAGGAATCAAATGAAGGTCTGGGATCTTTTCTCAAATATAGTATACTTTGGAAAACCTTCCTAACATTCTCACGAAAAGAGAAGAAATATTTTACAATAAAGCACATAATGTCTTGGATGAAATTCCAACTTGAATACCTAATATTTCCATGTTGTCTTTTCATGTTACTGTTGGTAGGGTTCATCCTCCAGTGGAGTCTTCAAATCATGTTCAAAGTTGATTGGAGTCACCAAGTGAATGGTTTAGCCTTCATATGTGTATGACTGCTCTCCACCATCAGAAAATCAGATCTAATCCTTGCCATTCACACCCAGGGGAAAATATGATATTTCATTCCTCAGTATGGTCGCCAAATGTTTTAGCACTCCTCAGTGCCCCAACGTTGAGAAAGGAATCCAAGGAGGTAACCACAAACCAATCTTTAGACTTGGAAGCTAGCCCTACCAAATCAGAGAGGGCTATCTCAAAGGTCTCATAGCCAATGAAGTGATTGGAGAGGGAATCATATGTTAGGCTAGATATTAAGCTCAATGGTTTTTGATTTTATGGTTTGCTTGATGAAGCTCATAGATCTAGAAACTAGTCTAAGGTTTCTAATGATCAATTGTAGAGATATAATGGGGCAAGGTAGGGATGATCAGTGACATAAATATTTTTTTGTGGTGGTGCAGAGATGAAAAGGTAGAGGATCATAATGAGCATGCAACCATGAATTCATTCATCAAGAGGAAAGAACACTAGCATGAAAATCTCATCAAAACAGAGCATATAACTTATGAATTCTGTTTAAAACTCATGAGATGATCACAAGAAGGCATTGAGATGGTAGGAAAAAGAAATATTAGAGAAAAACACTTTCACAAAAGCATACCACAAGAATCCCAAGGTAATAACTACAACTTTCTGTTATATTACTGCAAAATGTACACTAGCTCCAAGCTATGATTCACAAACATCCAACCTACAATATTTCAAAATCTAAACTATTTATACAATTATTTACATAAATAAAAATCTTGAAACAAATTCATGATTTTTTATAAAAATTTATAAAAATAATTTCAAACTGCTAATAATATAAATTGACTGAGTTTTTGGTGATGTTATGGGCATTCTGGTAGTAACTGAGCCTCGAATAGATAGTGCTGTTAGTCATGCTAGCAGATGAGCCCAGTGAGAAATCATGGTCAAGAGCATGAAAAAATGAACTGATTTGATCATCTGGGAGGAATATGCACCGTTGATCTGGGCTGGATAATCTGGGCCAATTAAAACTGGGCTGTTGTATTATCACAATCGGAATAGAGGAGGGACCTCTACCATGTTTTTCCAGTTTTTCCTATGAGCTAGACCTGAAACTTAAAAAACAACAATACATAAAATATTGCATCCGCTGGATTTATCACATTGCAATCGGAGAGGGGCTGACGCAGTTTGTTGACATATAGGAATTGCAATTGCGATCGCAATCAATAGAATGAGAAATATCACAATCGGTGGGGAGAGATTATTGTTGGCCGGATAAATCAATCTTGTAGACAAGGCCGATCTCCCTAGTATCAGAAGATAGTTTAGCAACAAATAGAACAAACAAATCTATCTTTCTCTAAACATATGCGATTCATAAATAAAAACTATAGAGGTGTTTAGACCCTACCTTAAGTCCAACGCTAGTTTGTAACAACCATCCTTCAACCGTTCGAAAGAGTTTCCTTTTGAGAATCTGCAATCACAAACAAGCAAACATCAAATAGCACCTGCATAGATAATATCATAAATCATGTCCATTATGGTGATCAAGGAATCCATAAAATAAACCATAAAACAACAACATATTGAGAAAAACAAACTTATTTGTATTAACTTTGAAGTAGAAGAACCTTACAACCTTTTCAGCCTTGATGTTGAACAAGCTCTTCCTAGGGTCTGAAACAGGAATCTCCTTTACTTTGACAAGCCTTACACTCTTCCAAATGAGATCAAAGAGGTATGTAATCTCTCCTCATAAAAGATCAAATAACAAGACTAAGTTCCAGCAACATTTCACCTCAAAAATATTCAGCTTTGAACCTTCCTAGTAACCAGCCCAATGCTTAATTTTATAGTGCAGAGGAAGGAGGTTACAGGTCCACCTATGAAGGGATAGAGTCCTCCTTCAAAGGGATAAGCTCCTCACATCAAGGGGTTATCTCCTTAAGGTATGGGATGCATGAACCTTAAGGAAGCGAACTTGCCACCTCAAAATTCCTTCCAAAAGCTTCTAGAAATGACTCAAAGTGAGTTTTTAAGAATATACTTGCGCCTTTTTAACGTTTATAGGGGTACGCACCCATAACACAGAGACAGAGCGGTCAGGTATGTAGGAGACATGACCATTAGGTGCGGGACCGCAGGTAATGCTAAGAGAAAGTGAGGAACCAGAGTTTTAGAGACTTTTGAGGGCTTTCTCTCATTTTCAAGGCTTGATATGAAAAATTGAGGCTTAAAACTTGCAAAGGAGGAAAATATGAGTGGTAATGGATTCACAAAGATTGCAGAATGTCAAGGTGACAATTTTTTGTGCAACAGATTGCCCCCTAAAGTGCGAAATTTGTAATAGATGAAGATATAATTTGTCATCTTATGAAGAGTGAAGTACTTTATCATTTCAAGGATCATCCTGTGGACACCCCAGTCGGAACTTGTGAAAACATTCAATGCAAAATATATATATGTGAACATATCATCGCTGAGGTAGGCATTCCCATACTCAGATTAAAACTGACTAAACTGTTCTGATACATGAATGCTTTTATAATACATCAAGAGTGTAGACATATGTAGACACAGTATGGGTGCAACCATCTGTTTATGAATAGTCCACTGTATAATGAATAACAAAATTCCTTGCAACCTGGATGGTAGAAACTAGATCTAGGGTCTTGATTTCTGCTTCTCGAACTAGTACGATTCTATCCATGTGAGTGAATTTATCGAAGTCGAACATGGTAGAAACCACTTGATTACCAGTCCATGATGTGAATTGTTAACAAGTGTGAGAGAAACCACCAGTAATGTCAATGGCTCTCAAAGTACTCTGTACAATCCATGAAATGTGAAAAAATGAGTTGATGTCAAACATGTCATAGAATCCTTCGATTGAAGGTTAATGATGCAACCTATTGTTGAAGGCGAGAAACCTGCCATTAGGGCATGCAGATTCTAAGGTACTGATGATTTCTAGATCATCTTTCTAGATAATGAGCTGAAGTCAATAGAAAGCGATCTGTCGTAGGCAAGCCCACAACATGAAATCATAGATCAAGTTTTGAAGAAACATATTGGCAAGGACTGACTGAGGGATGGTCAAAATGGATGACAGATATTTTGCAAATAAATGGTTTGTTTGAACTGACTTCTTGAACACATAATGACACTACAAATGGTTTGGTAACAATTGACCCAAATCTAATACCCAGAAATTGACTAAAGACTTTCAATATGGTTTGATTAATTCTAAAGCAAAGGATTTCCCAACCCAGGTGAACAAAAAGTGTCGTGTTCAAGAGTGGTTAACTGCTTTTCTAAAACACAAAGTGTAACAAACAGGTTCATTTTTATCTCTTTTCCCCCACCATTTTTGGAAACTACCTCTTTATTTTTGACAAGCTTGAGGAGGATAGCATTTGCTTGTTTATAAGCTCATCCTTCGGATGAGTCCAACTTAGTTTAAAATTCGAACCCTAAGAAGGAGCAATTTGCTCCTATTTAAATTGAATAGGTCCTTTACTGTTAAATTTTAATGAGTCTAGTATAGGAAAAACTCAGTGTTTTTCAATTTTATGGAGTCAGAAGAAAAACTTAAGAAAACTCCATGGGTGTCCTTTTTCGTAAATTTTTGTCCCCCAAGCCCGAAAAAGTATAAAATAATACTTGAGAGAACCGCTTGACTATTACGATCAAGGATTACTTTTCATAATTAGTGGCTCCGATCTGAAAAAGTAAAAAAGCGATCGAAGACACGTCGTTTTATAACCAATATTGAACTTGAAACGACAAAATTCCAACGATCTTTTCATATTTATACGGTCATAAAAGAGTTGTAAGTGGACCGCCTTTTTAATTCTGTTTAACGAGTTTAAAAAGGAAAAAACTCGGCAATATTTTCATATTTTACGAGTTAGAAAAGAGCTTAAAGAGGAATCCAATGTTTCGCTTTTTCGTAAGTTTTGGAAGAGTCCAAAAAAGTGAAAAAGTGTGCTCTTTGTTGAAAATGATCAATTTTCCCCGAAAAATCCAATATTCTGCACAAAAACTCAAAACATTACTCATACCTGTTTAAGATAAATAAAAATGTATCAAAAGGTTACCTTTTTAAATTGAAAAATAAATAAATTAAAAACTCATTTATTCAAAAAAGCTTATAAAAAGGGCTTTTGTAAATTCATTTTTACCATTTGATTTCAGAGTGAGAAGTGAGAGCTTTTGGGCAAGAAACTTCCTGTGAAGATTGTGGAAAATCCGTCTGTTGGAATCGAAAACCGTCAGCTCCAGGTAATCCACATCATCCTTATCTTGAAATTCAACAGTTTACATTTCATTTTTAGGCTTTAAAATTGACTTTTTAAGGAGAATTTGGTTTAGAAAATCGCTCGCGGGGGTCTAGGTGCAACATGCGGCCCCTGCGGACCTCGAATTTTTTATACAAAGGAAAAAGTCATGGGTCCGGACCTATTGCTTACGACAAGTGTGGACCTACGCATTGTCTGTAACCAGCGGGTGCGGACCCCGCACAATGGATTTTAAAAATTCAAATTTATCTATTTCCGCCTAAAAATTTTCGAACTAAACTATTCTAATATGTCGTTTTTGCATTGTAGGACATACAAAATGCTTGTTTGGCGGGAACACGAGCATGAGGATGTGGACCTTTCCGCATTATATCATCCACCCACAATATGGGCATTGAGAGCATGGAGACTGCTTAATTTCTGGGCCATACCAGGCATGAGGCCCCAAGTAGACTTCTTGCAATGGATGGTAGACAGGTGGAACATACAGCATCAATGTTTCATGATTGGTGGCCACCGGCTTGAAATTGAGCTAAAGGACATATATTTCTTGACTAGTTTTCCCAAGAGAGGTGAATGATTATCTCCTTTTGGGACTAGGCCAGGTGGCCAGTCTGTCACTAGTCTCTGATTGGAGTTTTGCAATGATCAAACAAAGGACAAACGAATCGATATAAAAACTATCGATCATCCTGAACTTAAGGTTATTGCATTCACTATCACCAGACTATGCAGGAGTGCAACATTGCATGTAGCTACCGGATCCCAGATGCAAATGGCAGTAGACTGTTATCGAGGTACCATCTTCAATTGGTGTGAGGCTGTGTTGGCGAATGTAAAAGGCCAACTAACTAGAGAAAAGAACATACAACTAAAAAACTTTGGATATCATTTCCTTGTTGTGAGCTTTGGTCTAGTGAGGGTCCCTATGCTGGTCCCACAACAACTTTCTATTGAAGCTGGTCTTCCTCGAGAGCCTAGGATAATGCGTTGGGTTGCAGTAATGGCCCGTCATCCAGAGGAGGGTACAAAGGTTGTTCGATTTCCGCCTGAGTATTTTCGTTGGTTGAGGAACCAACTTTTTGTGACTCAGGATTTTCCATATGATGGGATGGATTATCGCGTGACCCAGACATGATTCTCCCACCAGGAGAGTAGTGGGATGATTAAGGTAAAATCATTTTCAACACTTTCTAAGTTTTAACTAATTTTTTTGTTTTTTTGTTTTTTTTTTTAAATCGTCCAAAACTGACAATAAAAGTTTTAAATGCAGATGTGTGTCCATGACAACTAGCCTCTCTCCAGCCTTATGAGAGGAGACACCCATCTGCAACAGTACCAACGCCACAGGACCAATCTACAGAGTTCCTAACCGATTTGGAGAATCATCTAGAGCATTTGGCAGTAGATATTCTAGAGACTAGCATAGATGATATCCCACTTAGGTTATAGCGATATGTGACTGGGGTCCCAGGACCTTTTAGGAGGTTCCTTTGTAGGGTGGCCCGAGCAGTGGTTTCTTATCGTGATCATCACCAGGGATAGGATGATCGCTTTTGTAGACTCACACGAAATTTTTCTTTTGTACTATCATTTTTCCGATCATAAGGTGTTTTTCAACCTATGATCGAAGACGATGTATATTTTGACACACTTCTATGCTATAATATATCACTATTATTGACTATCTTGTGTAACATGTTACTGAATTTGTTTTAATTTTACTGTTTTGATTATTGCAAATGTCTATTTATCATATGAGAAGCAACTACATCTGCTAATGTATTTAAATGTCTTGGAATATGTTGATATTCAATATAATCAAATTCACATTCCAAGACGAACTCTCAAAAATAATCTTAATAACACTAGATTTCTGATGGCATAAACCCTGTTAAGCTCTAATACAACGAGTTCATAATCTAACCTAACAATCAAACTTTGAATCCAAAATGAGATGGATTCAGATAATAATTCAATCACTGCACTATACTCTGCGATGTTATTAGTTGTTTGATCGAGGCTTACCCCATGCATAGATACTAACTCATCAGAGGGCGAGTAGATAACCCAAGCTGCGGAAGAAATGTTCCATGTACTACAGCAAGCACCATCAACAAAACCAATGTGTGTTTGAAGAGACGTCGACATCTGCAATATCAAGAGTAAAATCAAGATAAGCATAAATAATGATAAAAGCATTCTCTACACTAGGCACACTTTCCTAATTTAAAACACACTAGCTATAAAGAAACTAATCGAACAAAAATCTCCACACCGAAATTTGAGCATAATATCTCTTCAGGTAAAGTCCATTTCTAGGTTTACCTAAAGAGACACCATCAAAATCTACCAATTCATAGGCCCCTTTTGCCAGCTTTCACTTAACAATATAAGGATCATGCCACATAGGTACAAATTTTCCAGCCCCTAGCTTATCGTTTGCTTGATCGTATAGTAAAACTAGGTCTCCTTCTGAAAAATTACGAGGTGTAACATTTTGGTCATATTGAGCTTTTATTCGTTTCACATGAGCCTCAATTGCTAATGCAACATTGTGTTGATTCTCATCTAGCTGAGCTAAGTGCAAAAAACATTTCTCCTCTTCAGAAGTGGTTGGGAGTAATTCTATGGCTAATTGTAATGACATAATTTCGCATTCAATGGGTAACACTGCTTCCAAACCGTAGACCAATTGGAAAGGAGTGAAACCAGTTGATGTTTTTACTGAGGTCCAATACGCCCAAAGTGCTAAAAATAACATGTTATGCCAGTTCAACGTATGAATACCAATGATTCGTCGGATCATAGTGACCAGAACCTTATTGATAGCTTCAACCAGACCATTAGCTTGTGGGTAATACGGAGTAGAACTATCATGACGCAGGCCAAGTTGATATGTCAGTTCAGTCATCATGATGTTTCGAAAATGACTTCCATGATCAGTAATAATAGCTTGAGGAACACCGAATCTAGCAATTATATGATTGAAAATGAAAGTTGCAGCAGTTTTGCCGTCTGCCGAAAATGTAGGCATCGCCTCGGCCCACTTAGTAAAATAATCTACCACTAGGATGATGTACACATGCCCCCCGGCCGAGTGAGGGTTACATGTAATAAAGTCGATACCCCACTTTGCGAAAGGACCGACGACAATTATAGGGTGGAGAGGAGCGGGTGGAGCACACATCTTACGATAAAAAATTTGACAGTTGTGGCATTTCCGGACTGCATAGATACAATCTTTGAATAAGGATGGCCAGAAATAACCAACACACAATATCTTTTGGGATGTGGCATACCCAGACATATGACCACCACATGCTTCAGAGTGACAGTCATTCAGAACCTTTTCAACTTTTTCATGAGTTAGACAATGTCAGAAAACAGAATCCACCCCACGACGATAGAGTGTATCACCAATAGTATTGTATTGTTGGGATTGGAAACGTATTTTCTGTCACTGAGATCATGAGATTTCAGGCTGAAAATATTGGGTTTGGAGATAAACAATAATATCTCCATACCATGGATCAAGAGTATTGATAAGAAACAAGGATTCATCTGCAATGGGCTCTTCCGCCACAGTATCAGTATTAGTATGCGGGAAATCACACATCAGTTTTGCAAAAACCAAAGATTTCTTTGCCTGGGATTTTTCAAATTCCAAGTCAAATTCTTGCAGGATAACAATCCATTTGGAATACTTGCCGCCCAGCAATTGTTTGGTCAAGATATACATCACAGGGTTACAGTCAGAAATTACCGTGGTTTTGCATAATAAGATGTAGTGACGAAATATTTGGACAGCTTGAACAACTGCCAAGGCATGTGAATATTTAATCTTAGTCGGATGCAGAGTTCGACTAAGACAATGAATCACATGTTCATTGTTGAATTCATCTTCCTAAACTAAAACCATCCCAATGGTGGAATGAGAAGTAGCGAGGTACAAAAAGTAATCTTGGTTGTAATTGGGAGGATGTAGTAACGGTGGATGGGTTAACGCGTGTTTAAGTGCATCAAAAGATTTTTCAGCTATCTCATCCCAAAAGAATGGAGTATTCTGTTTCAACAATCTGGTAAAACCTTTTGTTATCTTGGCGTAGTTAGGAATGAAACGACGTAAAAAGTTTTCTTTCCCTTGCAAACTTTGGAGTTGGTGAAGAGTCGAAGGAGGAGGTAATTTGACGATAGCTTCAACCTTCGAGGGATCAACACGAATGCCAACTTTTGAAACGACAAATCCAAGTAAACGACCCATTTCTACACAGAATACACATTTGTGTGGATTCAGCCTAATTCGATAATGCCTACATCTCTTAAAGACAGCTTGTAATGAGTGAAATGATCAGATCTACGTAATGAATGGGTAGGTAAATCATCGAGATAAGGCTGCACAATGTGTTTGATGTCATGAAATGCGTAGGACATAGCCCTTTGAAAAGTTGCTCCAGCATTCTTCAATCCAAAAGGTAATTTGCAATAAGAAAATGTCCCCCATGGACAAATGAAAGCTATTTTAGGTTGATCAGTAGGGAGTATGTTGATTTGATTGTAACCGGAAAAGCCATCCATAAAAGAGAACATTTCACTTCCCGCACAATCATCAATAATTTGATTGATATAGGGGGTTGGATAATCGTCCTTAGGAAAATCTCGATTAATGTCCCTATAATCGATACATATTCTTATTGTTCCTTGCTTTTTGTTAACAGGAACAATATTCGATACCCAATTCTTTAAAGGAAATGGATAAATGAAACCTGCACAAAGTAATTTCTCAACTTCAGCTTTAATAGCAGCGACTTTTCTCGGATGCATCTGATGCAAACGTTGCCGGACAGGTTTAGCATCCGGGTAAGTTTTAATTTCATGGACAACAATTGATGGATCGATTCCTGGCATTTCTTCATATGACCAAGCAAACACGTCACAAAATTCTTGAAATAGGGCTTTATAGGTTTGGATTTCATCGTCCGTACAGGAAGCACCTATATGAATGTTTTCAATAATTCTGAGTTTAACTGAAATGTCAATAGAAACCATTCGAGAAATGTTTCCCAAATTTAACTCAGAATCAGGATGTTGCATTGGATTCTGTGGTTCTTTGACATAGTCAATAGTAAAAATAGATGAAAAATCATTTTCAAAATGATCAAGCTCAGGTAAAAATGAAGATCAATGATGAAGATCTTCCCAAGGTAAATCATCAACAGATAAAAGTTCACGAATCTGCACATCAGTATGAACAGGATCAGAAAATGTTGTTGAACCTGAGGTTGATATCGAAAGTGATTCCCCATGGACCACATTCATTGGATTAGTTTTGGTTGAACAAGAGTTAGAAAATGTCTGTATAGCCTGATATGCAATTTCAAAGGGACTCTAGGGCATCGTGTTACCAAATGAATTCATGTTGGAATCGGAACGTACAATCCAAGGATCATTAAAATAAATAGTGTTTGACGAAATCATATGAGTAGTTGCCATAGAAGGCGATATGTTAGGAGGAGGGAAGGAAAAAGTTCCTAGTAAACCAGAATCTTTAATCAAACCTACCCCAACATCCTTATAAGCCGAAAGACCAATGAAACAATAACAGTCATAACGTAAGACCAACTGTGACACAAGAGAAGGTTGTAATCTAGAGGGGCATCAAACATGTTGTAGATCTAACCCAAAATATTATGGTTCTGATAAGAAAATATAAGACAATGCAAATAAACCCAGTAATAATATGAAATGATTCTTTATTGATACCACTTGTTGTAGATCTAACCGAAATATATTATGATAATAGAAATAACCCAGGAATAACAAGATAGAAATAGATAGAAATGATTCTTTATTATCAAACCCTTAAGGTAGGGCAACACCATACATTCACTCCTTAAGGAAGGAGAATACTCCACAAGCCATATGCTTGTTCATACAAGAATGCTTCTCTTCATATCTCTCCATGTGGAGTCTATAGCCTCTATATAGGCCTCATACATACAATACCATGCATCATTACCATGGTTTCCTCATACCATCAACTAATACCATGGGCCCTTTACATTATTAACTACTTGTGGTCCCTTACATGACATGGGTTAACCACCTTATTTATTACTATGGCCCATCCCATTATTACATTATTACCTTGGGTACCTCCCTCGGTACCCCATATTACCCCCCTAGGTATATAAAAAAACACTTCCATGTCTAGATTTACAGTTTTGCCTTCGAACCTTATAGGTAAATCCTACAAAATTCCAAAAGGATGGAACCCTTGGCCATCAAAAGCCTTTAGAATCGTCGGAGACTGATTGAGTGTGGGAGAACCAAGCATTCGCCAACACTGGATCGACATAATACACATAGAAGCTCCCTCATCAATCACAGTCTGAAAGAAAGGTCTATTTTTGAATAACACTGGAATCTGGAAAGCCATTTGATGAGGTAGGTGAGGTGTACTGTTTTCTAAATCGAAGATTATTAGGTTCGAATCCTGAATATCAACAGCTCCTATAGCAGACAATAGTAATTTACGCTGTGCTGGGCATGATTGTCGTACTTCCAAAGCCGACATCGCTGAAGGGGAAATAACTAAGTCTTCAACAATGTTATACTTCTAAGCAGCTCTCACATGTGGATTAAAAGTTGATTTCCAAAGTATACCTTTAGCAGGCAGTTTGATTACTAAGTCAGGGTTAGGTTTCTTGATTTGTAGCAGATCAGAACTAGGTGGAGTTGAAGTTGATTGGTTTGAATTAGAAGATTCTACTTCTTTACCACCAACAGGATTTTTACTACCATAATCTTGCGATTGCGTCGCAATCCTGACATGAGACATCATCATAATGGGTTCTTCTGAGGCATTTGAGGAAGAACCAATCATCTTACTATCTTGATTAGGAAAAGGATCCTTCAAGACAGTAGGCGTTTGAGAACCTTTGACGATTTTCGAAACCTCTGCTCGATGTGGGCAGTCTTTAGTAAAATGATCCTCGTCACAAATGAGACAAGGATAATGAGGCTTACGTTTCTCATTAGTAGATTCATTTTTATCTGTTTTCTTTTTTGAGTTTTGTTTGTTTTTCTTCTTCCCCTTCTTTTTACCACCAGATTTTGTTTTGGCCGTAGATGATTCTACGACATGGATATCGACAGGAATTTCAGCGGAAGAGTCTCCTGTTAGGGAATCTGGTAAAGTTATAATGTGAGAAGAATTCTTTGAAGATTTCTTCTTGATTTTAGTACTATCTAAACCAATCATACCATCAGCGGCATGAGACCCTGAAGGAGCTGCAGTTATTTGTCCATGTTTCGGAAGATCGAGGATTTTTTCATGTAAAGTACCTGACTGCATATATACAAGGTCAAGGTACTGAGCCTGAGAAATTACTTGCTCTTCAGTAAAAACTCCTGCCTTAGCTACATCTTCAGTAATTTTAGGTAATAATGATTTTACATACCATTCCGCTAAAATTTGATCCGGAATAAAAACTTTCACCAAACGCCGTCTACGTTGCCATTCATGAATATGAACATAAATATATGTGGACGTGGATTTTTTTAATGAAGTTAACAATTCCGTGCCATTGTCGTATCTGACAGGCAACTAAAAATGAGTTAATAAAGAAGTGGCTAACTGACTAAAATTATAAAAAGAGCCTCATGGTAACTCAATGTACCATTTGGCAGCAAGACCAATTAGAGTTCGTTGAAAAAGACATAAGTGAATTAAATCATCAATAATGGAATTAGATGCACACCAGAGGTGATAAGTCATCACATGATTTGACAGATCTTCTCCTGACCTACCTTCGAACTTCGGGATATCACTGGGAAACTTATTAGGCATTGGTGACCAATACGGAAGATAGTAAATTGGATCGTTTGTAAGGCACGACAAATGAGGTAAATCCAAATTTGCAATAAATGGTAACTGCCGGTTAGGGTTGCAAAAACCTTGGGTAACAAGACCAGCCCCAGGAGGAGGATATCTAGGATAACCTAGAATTGGATTTGCAATGGGAATATTATAACCTCCTGGGAAACGAGGATTAACCGGACCAAACTGGGGTTGCTGAGGCTGTTGATAAATGTAGCTAGGGTATGGTTGATACTGATAGACTGGGTTTTGTATAGTAGGACCGAATTGATACTATCCCTGGTACCGCTGATAAGTGAATTGCAGTTGACTTGTGACAACAGTACTTGGACCAGGTTGTCTTGCAGGCATCTGGACTGAAGTGTGAATTGTAGGTCCTGACTGTGGTAAAGAGACTTGAGGAGTTTGCATTGATACAGGAATAGTAGAAACCAGAGCTACCGATACTCTAGAAACGGGTGTGGATTGAACAGAGGCTGCAGTAGTTGCAACAATGGTTTAAGGTGGAGTCCGAGGTGAACTAGGCCCAGACTGCTGAACTGAACCAGGTGCAGAAGTTTGAACAGTAGCCTGGACAGGTTACTCTGTTGGACCAGAAACCAAAGGTTGTTCAGGTTGACTTGATAACTGCACATTAGGTTGCATTGTCTGTTGAATTTGAGATGGATCCCACATCATATTCATTCTGGGGTATGGACCCATAAAAGGTTGTGCATATGGAGGACCATAACTGGGTTGAGCGTAAGGCTGATAATTAAGCGGTACATTTCCAGCTCCTTGTACAAATGGTTGACCAGAAGGTGGTTGGAAACCTTGAGTTGGGGTACTGACCTTGAGGTTGATAACCTTGAGGCACGTACTGAAACTGAGGTTGACCTTGAGGTATATATTGAAACTGGGGTTGACCTTGAGGCACGTACTGAATCTGGGGTTGACCTTGAGGTATATGCTGTCCCGAAGGTATGTACTATCCTTGAGGTTGCCCCCCAGGCAGTAACTGACTACCTTGAGGTTGCCCCCTAGGCGATAATTGACTACCTTGAGGTTGCCCCCCAGGTGGTAACTAACTACCTTGAGGTTTCCCTCTAGGCGGTAATTGACTACCTTGGGGTTTCCCCCCATGCTGTAGAAATTTTGAATAATATGAAACTTATTCATAGAGATTATCTTGATTATACACTATTTGCGGAATCATGCATAATAAATAACCTCCTCTACATTGATCATCAATTTGCAGTATTAAAACATCAATTCGATGCGCACAGTGAAGCATCAATCACACATATCAACACAGTATGTACCCGGGGAAAGCATACAGCTGAAAACCCCCAACTATC
>APFE031177324.1:98975-112219 GCA_000404065.3 Pinus taeda
TTGAAAGGAACATAATGAAAAATCAAGCTGGTAGTCCCAATTTTGGGATCCAGTGGGAAATCTCTGTGTATATGTGTTATGCTCTCGCATTGTTTATTTTTTTGTGATTTAGAATTCGTATGCAGGTAATTTCTGTACGGGGTAAAAACCTACATGCTTGATATGAAGAAATGAGGCTTAAGACTTGCAAAGGAGGAAAGTATGAGTGGTAATGGACTCACACAGATTGCAGAATGTCAAGGTGACAATTTTTTGTGCAAAAATGATCACAATCACAGGCGGAGGGGCTTATCACAATTGCAGGTGGAGGGGCTTATCACAATCGACGGTCGGGACAATATCGCAATTAGTAGATGGGAAGGAACTTTATGATATCGATGTAGGAGTGGTGACTTTGTGATATGCAATATCACAATCATAATGGGAAGGGGAGATGGGTGACTGTTATATTGATTTATGCGATATGTCGATAACGATATGGTGACACGTGGCCTGTGTGCCCAATTTATTTTAGTGGGAGTGGGTGGAGTTTATGTTATATGTAATGTATTACATACATTACAAGTAATGTATTACAAAAGACTTTGCAACCATGTTTAATGATATGGGGAACTTTTAGAGTTGGATTCTATAACAAAAATGGATTATAATAAATGGAATGATATGGGATGGCTAGATTTACATGGAAAAGAATGGGAAAATAGAAAATGGCTAGAGTTTGGAAATATGAAGGGAGAATGAAATTAAGGCTGGAAAAGGGAAAAAAACGCAGTCATGGGTCCATGAGAGAAGTCAAATTTAATCTGAAAGTATTATAATTTGACAAAAAATTCTGTCATCAATATGAAAGAGTACATTTGATCACATATACTATTCAACACTAACAAGTTCCAAACCTCACAAAGGAAAAGGCTCTTCAAGAGGAGGTAATGGGAATGGAGACAAACCTCCACCCTATCCACCATCTTCTTCATCTTCTTCTTCACAAGCATCTTCACCCTCTTTCACTAACATAACCCTTACTCATACTCATCATCATACTTCAAAAGGAACTAGTAAATCACCTTTTTTAAAAATTGATGTTAAATATGAGCTACCCATGTATAATGGTGAAGTGAATGCAGAGAAGCTTGATAATTGGATTCTTCAGTTGGAGGTCTATTTTAGGATTGAAAGCCTTCAAGAGGATGGCATAAAGGTTCAGTTAACTACCTTGAGAATGGAGGGTGTGTTGTAGCGGCTACAACCACCCTCCAAAAGTTTGCATTAGCCTGTTTTGGAGCCTCCCTACCAACCTTACGCAACACTTTGTCTTGCTTCCTCAAGTACTCAAGCTTCAACATTTTCCTCGAACAAAGGCAACCTGTCAATCACAGTTGATCCATTCCCCTCATAGGTTGCTCACTCGGACTTGGTCCAGCTACACGCTGAGCAGCTTCCTTTTGAAAATTGTGCATTTCTGGAGGGAAACCAACCTTCCCTCTAGGAATTGTGCAATCCTCACTCACAGCCTGCTAGGCTCGAGGATTGCGCAATCCTGCTAGCCAACCCTCCCAGCAGGATTTGCACAAATTTTTCCAGCAGCAGGCTGTTTAGCCCGGGATTTGTGCAAATCTGGGCAACAATCAACTACTCTGCTAAGAAATTACATAAATGTCATGGGCAGCTAGCCCAACTCCCAGCTAGAAATGTGCATTTTTCTTCAGCAGTCGAGCAGTCTCTTGCATGTGCAACTGAGTTGACTTGTTCCCTCCGGTATTGAGAAAAACAAACTTGCATGCATGGGATGCTTCTCCCAAGGAAACAAGCAAAGGCATCCCTTGTTTTAGGGATCTATGTTTAGCAGTTGGAGGTTACATGCAAGGAGAAATTCTGAAACCTCCCACCAAGTGTCACTTCCCCTAGATTCGTGGCATGCGCGTCACAACCTTGATGTTATCAAAACTCATCAACTGGACCCTGCAGATCTCATTCCTCACATCAACCTTGCAGATTTGGCATCCCACATCACATCGAGGAGTAGTCGACACATTCAACTCAGCTATTTTGGGGTAAGGCCGCTTCCCATGCCTTGTGCTGCATTTCTATTTCTTTCTGTGTTTTTGCTTGTAGGAGTACTATTTACTTCATCTATTTGAATGCTTGTTGTCATTTACATATATAATAGCTTGTCATAGCTCTGTTTGAGTTTTTGTTGCTATCTCACTGCTGTCTCATGCATGAAACTATTTTTCATGGATGTTCGCTTAACCGACGAACTGCCTCACCCACATGCATGTTGATATGTTTGTTGAATTTTTCATTCATGTATTGCATGCACTATCAAACACTTATGCTATCACTTAGTGTCACCATGCATTCACTGACTTACTTGCTTTTAGTCGCCCGTTAGTGAGTCAGGCCAACCTTGGCCTGGGCTCTGCCTTCACCAAGGTTGCATTGTGCAATCTGGGAAATGAAGGCTCCTCCCTCTCCAAATTTGCGCATTCCTGCCCAGCACTAGCATATAGGACTATTTTGCACATTTCTTGAGGACAATGGATGCTTGGCCCAAGAAATTGTGTAGATCTGTCCCTAGGCGAGCAGTCCTTCCTAGCTGGAATTTCACATTGCGCAATCACAACAGTCAGCAACTAGACTGGATTGTCCATTACACAATTCCAGCAGTCAGCCAATCTCCCAGTAGCCTAGACTATGCCTTGAGCAGTCTTGGCAGTCGATCACTTGACCTTCTGGTCGAAATTGCACAACCTTCATGATCATTCACCTAGGTATGTTGCAAGTCAGTTCTCATGTTCATTTTGGTTTTTGACTAACAAATTACTTGGTATGAGTGTTTCCATGTCCCCAGAAATCACAGGTGTTCATCTGCTTCTCAGTAGTGCAGGTATAATGGTTTCTAGAAGAGTAGAGACGAGGAAACCGTTTAGAGCATGCTTGGGGATGTAGTTGATCAAGTGTCTATGAGCTTGCCTACTCACGAAGACATCAAGCTATTCGTAGAAAAGGACATCAAGTGGCAACATCACAATGAGAAGCATCATGAACAACAACTTAAGACAACATACCAAATGCAACGAATGCAAGAGGAGGGTTGTTGACAACACGGAGGCGGAACAAGGTTACAATCTCAAGCAGGTCCATTGATGATGAAAGCAACTTTGGAGACTCCGGCTATGGAGTGATGACACGACATAAATATCAAACGAAGGCAGAAGATGTAGCAAAGAAGGAGTTGCATGTGCTGAAGCAGCAACTTAGGAAGAACATGAAGCTGCGCAGATAGACGAATGAGTTGCAGCAGGAAAAGGAACAGTTGTGGGTGTCATGGGCACTCACGGATGAAACTGCATCCGGACAAGTTACAGATCCATCCTAGTAGCTAACACGGAGCAGACATGGTGAGAAATGTGGTTGATTGCATGCAAGGGATTCAGCAACATGCATGTCATTGTGCACATGCATGCAATACAACCCATTCAAAACACTCACCAAGGTAAAGACAAGAAGCAAGTCCAACTAGAGACGAATGGGTACTTCACCACTTTGATATGCATGACCACCAGCACACACTCAAAGATAAACACAGAAACTATGCATCAATGTGCTTTCGGTTCAACTACACCTAAGAAGAGCATGCACATGTTAGCAGACGAGTTGGATGATGGGGCCGAACCAATGCATCGGTTGCAATAGCAGCAAGAGTTCGCTTAAGTAAGATGTCACCATGAGGTGCATGCACACCATCACAAACAACCAAGCTTGGCATCAATTTACCAGGTCCACCATCACAAGCATGTCAAAGAGTTGGTCTCACCACCTGAGTATCAGTGATACCTTGCAAGGATTGCTCAAGCCATGTTGTCTCACATGAATACATGTGCATTGTAATGTTGAGTCATGTCAAGTGTAAGTCAAGTGTTAATAGTTGGATGTAACAATCATAGAGTAGGTGAAGAGTCATGAGGGTATTTGAACTGTCACAAAGGGTAATGTCAAGGGTCACCCCACCCTTTTCTATAAATAGTCCCTCATAACTCATTGTATAGGCTTTTGGTTAGCCAAACTTCTACTAAGACCATCTTGAAGAAGTCTTGGACAATATTGTAACGTGCCTTGCCTTCTCCACTGCACGAAGCTAGTACATCTCTTTGGAGGAGCAGGTAGATGTGGCTATAACATTCCACTTTTGGGGCTAGAAGGTTTACATGGATGTATTGTATGATTGTGACTTACACTTCTTTATATAATAAGAGCCAACACATTTTCATGCATATGTTATTATTGTAGTTGGACTGCTCCAGTTTCTTTAATGATATATGTTGTTTAACTTACGTACTTGTGTACGAACTAATTCACATGAAATTATATGAATCTTGTTGTTAATGTGTTGCATATGTTGTTAATGCTGTCATCGTCGATGTCGATTTCTCTAATGGACATCAAACAGAACTTTCAATTGAACCTTTCCATAACAATCGTCGCACTTGTCTTGGACTGATCCGTGAGTGTTGTACATGTTATCTTACCTTCTATGATGTGACTACTGCATTCGACTGGACTGCTCCACTGGAAGCTGTGCATGTCCTTTGTGTTGTGTGTTCCTAGCCAAGTTGGGACTGATCCCTTTCAACCTGGAACTCACCTTCACCTCCTTCCCCCTTCGAAGTGTTGGAACCTCTCATACACCTTCCTTGACTCACTATATCAGTCACACCCTTGCTGCTAACAGAGTTATTCTACTTGCCTCTGTGCGACATCATGGTCAAGGAATTACCTTACGACCCATTGCTGGGACTCCTACACCAAATGATCTGAGGTCTAATTGGGACTTCTTACCGGGGAGAGATCCCCTTGACATGTTGGCGGGTACAACATTGTCAACATTTTTTGTGATAGAAGGAGGGCCTGATGAAAACCTGTGTCCTCTCATCTAGTTTTGAACCTTTACATATCTTTCATGGAGTCTTGCATTCTTCTTCCCCCGAGGTGTTTTTCGAATCGTGAAGATGTCTCCATCGCAGGGGATCTTTTCAATCTATTTTCCACTGGCACGTATGATGGTGAAGGCGAAGTGGCTTGGCCTAAGCACTTATATAACTTTATTTTCATGATTTATGAGGAAGAAGAGTTTTCTGACGAACATGTCGGTTTGTTGCTTGCATACACACTTCGTAAATCTCCTTTTCATTGGGCACTCAGCCTACCAGCTGACATCATGCACTCATTTGAGCACTTCTGTGATCTCATTGAAGACACATTCTATCATTTTGACCCAGACTATCTTGGCTAGAAATTGTTACAACAATGGAGGGCTCCGCATGAATCCATTATTGATTTTTGGCAGTGCTTTTGTGACTTGTAGTTTCAAGCTCCGAAGTGCCAGATGAAATTTTCTTATCTTGGGACCAGCTTGAGTATTGCCTTAAGAAATCTACTCATCCTAAGAGGAAGCTTGATAACAAGCCTCGCTAAACATTCTTCATTGATGGAATTGCGCAATGTCATGTGGGAGTGGGCACTATCTGAACTGACTGTCCACATACCTCTCATTCAATAGCTCCACCACTACCCAATGATGTTGAGGATCATGCTCACACACCTGTTCATCCTTCACACTCTCCCAACATCAATCCACTCGATTTTCACACAAATTTGGTTGTGAGTCCTTTGAGTTATCATATGCATTCTTTTCTTCGACCTATGTCTTCACACTCAGGTGTTCCTCCAGATGATGTTGTCTTGTGTTCGTCCATTCCAAACTCTCCACTTGTTGTGAACGAGGAACAACCCACTGACGGAGTCAGTGTTGCACAACCAACATGCACTGTCATCCATGAAGAGTATGAGTGGGAGCTTGAACATCAAAACTCGGTGAAGGATGACTCCCTTCTGTCTGAGTTCCCTTCGTTCTTTCCTAACCTCTTTGGTTAACCCACCATCCATGATTTTGCATGTGTATCTTCATCCACGGATGCATGCATTTTTTATCACTCACAGGACTCACCAGATGTTGGTCCATCATTCGAAAGCAGAGAGGATAAGTTACTCGTTGAAAATACAATTGATCCTTCATTTGTCTTTTTCAGAAACACAGAGGATGAGTTTGTTTGCTTTTCATCTATTGCTCTGTGTGATTCATCCAACCATGAGGATGCCGACCAACATCCTAAATTTTCTGATCTTGGTTGTCGTGATCTCTTCACCTCATCATCCGATCAAGATGTTGATTCACTCATTGTTAATCTATCTAGACCACTGGTCTATGAAGATCCATCTATCAACGAAGTTGAAACCCCACAGGCCGTTGAGGCACTTCAGCCTGAGTTGATGGTTATGTCAGGGCCTCACTGTCTTGAGGTTGGTTTCGCTTCTGATCAGGAAATTGTTCAAACACTCAACGCTCCTCATCACTCATATGTATACACTCAAGATCAATCAAACACTCAGATTTTACTTCCTCCAGTCGAACTAAATGATCCCATTGCTCATGCATTGGGGGAGTCTTACATTGCAAGCACTCTTGCACGATGCAAGTTATCTTTGTTTCTTTCATTTGCTTGCATGTCACAGTCAAGAGTGTGCTTATGCTTCAAATTTGCACGTAGTGTCACATAGCACCATGATAAGTCTGCGAATTGCCTGTCATGCACATGCACTCATTTATGTCCCGTGGGCACTTTGAATCATGAAGTGTGGTTGTCTTCATCGTTATATCTTTCTTGCTTGCTGGTTCACACAACTAGGTTTCTTGTAGACCAAGCCTTCACCAACATGGGTCTACCAATGCGCTGGTGGTTGCATTGGAAGTATCACTTCATGTGATCAGGCCCATGTACCATTAATGTAGGAGTAGGAGTAGTGTTTGCTTGCATGCTTGTTTTCTTATGTGCTTTGTTTGCTTGTTTGTTTTCTTGCTTCGATTTCATTTTTGCTTCTGCTCTTGCTTTGCTTTGTTGATTGTTAGTTCATTCGACTGTTTCGTTCATAGGTTAGTTTTGCATGAAACCATGTATGACTCTTGAAGCGAGATGGGTAAAGTACAAGAGGGATTGTACAAGGATCACTACTTGGTTATATGTCATATTTCCTCTGTATGATGAGCTTGTTACTTTTAGTCCATGGTACATTGAAGGAAAATATGTACTGTTCAAAGTGAACCTTGATGTAAACACAACACTTGTGCGTTAACTGGTGTCACCTTCTCTAGTCGATTGCTTTTAGGTTAAACCTTGTCAGCTCAATCAAGTAGAGTAAGGTTAGGGGGAAAACCTTAATAGGCATGTCAGAGATACAATAAACTACTTCTCTAGTAGAACAACCTCTTCTGCTCTCAATAAGTCAAGATCCCTCTTCCTCCTCTCAAATGAATAAGTGCCCTGCATAGTGAAAAATAAAAAAAATGAAAAGTCAAAAATTCAAAATGAAAAATGAATAAGAAGAAAGAAGAGAAAGGCTTCTTTGCAGGGAGGTGATGCAAGTAACTCCGTCGGGGTACTGACCAGACTCACCAGCAGCGGAGCCATGCTTATGTTCCTATGTGACTCCACCGGGGTACTGTCCAGGCCTGTTGGCAGTGGAGCAACACCAGAGATGAAACTAAGACTCTGACGACTATACTGCTTGTGCACCTATATACCCCTCAACCCCAATCGAAACAAATGTGTTGCCTTGGCTTGGAATGTGTGCCAATCGACTAAGGGCTTGGCAGATGCTACATCTTACAATCAAGTTAGTGTGAAAACAAGATAAGCTAAGAACTAAATAATACTTACGTAGGTGTTAGAATTGATTTTCATGAACAAGGTCTATGCAGAGAGCTGGAGTTCTACCAATGTGTTGCCAAGTGTTGTAGCGGCTACAACCACCCTCCAAAATTTTTCCTTAACCTATTTTGGAGCCTCCCTACCAACCTTACACAATAATTTGTCTTGCTTCATCAAGTACTCAAGCTTCAGTGTTTTCCTTGTACAAAGGGAGCCTGTCGATCATAGTTGATCCATTCCCCTCATAGGATGCTCAATCGGACTTGGTCCAACTACAAGTTGAGCAGCTTCCCCTTGAAAATTGTGCATTTCTGGAGGGAAATCGGCCTTCCCTCCAGGAATTGCGCAACCCTCTCTCACAACCTGCTGGGCTCCAGGATTGCACAATCCTGCTAGTTAGCCCTTCCAGCATGATTTGAGCAAATTTTACCAGCAACAGGCTGTTCAGCCCAAGATTTGTGCAAATCTGGGTAGCATTCAGCTCCTCTACCTAGAAATTGCGCAAATCTCCTAGGCAGCCAGCCTAGCTCCCGCCAGAAATGCGCATTTTTCTCTAGCACTCTCTTGCATGTGCAACTGAGTTGACCGGTTCCCTTTGGGATTGAGCAAAAAAGACTTGCATGCATGTGATGCTTCTCCAAAGGAAGCATGAAAAGGCATCCCTTATTTCAGGGATCTATGTTTAGCAGTTGGAGGTTACATGCAAGGAGTAATTCCGAAACCTCCCACCAAGTGTCGCTTCCCCTAGATTCATGGTATGCACATCACAACCTCCATGTTATCAAAATCAACAACCAGACGCTGCAAAGCTCATTCCTCACATCAACCTTGCAACTCTGGCATCCCACATCATATCTAGGAGCAGTCAACACATTCAACTCAACTGTTTTTGGGTAAGCCTGCTTCCCATGTCTTGTGCTTCATTTCTGTCACTTTTTGTGTTTTCACTTGTAGGAGTATTGTTTGCTTGATTTCTTTGAACAATTGCTATTGTTTACATATATACTAGCTTGTCCTAGCTCTGTTTCAATTTTTGTTTCTATCTCACTATTGTCGCATGCATGAAACTGTTTTGCATGGACATTTTCCCAACCAACAAACTGCCTCACCCACATGCATGTTGATCTATTTGTTGAATATTTCATTCATGTTTTGAATGCACTGTCAATCACTTCTTCTATCACTTAGTGTCGCCGTGCATTCACTGACTTGCTTTCAGTCGCCCATCAGCGAGTCAGGCCAACCTTGGCCCGGGCTCTACCTTCACCAAGGCTACATTGCGTATCTGGGAAAGGAAGGCTCACCTCCCTCTCCAGATTTGCACGTTCCTACCTGGCATTGGCCTCTAGGATTGTTTTTCACATTTCTGGAGGACAGTGAGAAATTGTGCAGATCTGTCCCTAGGCTAGTAGTCCTTTCCAACTGGAACTGCGCATTGCACAATCCCAATAGTCAACAACCAGACTGGACTGTGCATTGCATAGGTTCCAACAGTTAGCCAGTCTCCCAGTAGCCCAGTCTATGCCTTGAGCAGTCTTGGTAGTCGGTCTCCCGACCTCTTGACTGAAATTGCGTAGCCTTCCTGATCATTCACCCAGGTATGTTTCAAGTTAGTTCTCATGTTCATTTTGGTTTTCGATTGACAAATTTCTTGCTATGAGTGTTGCCATGTCCCCAGGAATCGCATGTGTTCATATGTTTCCTAGCAGTAAAGGTACAATGGTTTCCAGGAGAGAAGAGGTGAGGACACCATTCATAGCACGTTTGGGGATGTAGTCGATCAAGTGTTTATGAGCTTGCCTACTCACAAATACATCAAGTTGTTCATAGACAAGGACATCAAGAAAAAGTATCAAAGCGAGAAACATCATGAGCAACAACTGAAGACAACATACCAAATGCAACGAATTCAAGAGGGTTGTTGACAACACGGAGGTGGAACACAGTTGCAAGCTCAAATAGGTCCATTGATAATGAAAGAAAATTTGGAGACTCCGACTATGGAGTGACGGCGCGAAATGAAGATCACACGAAGACAAAAGATGTAACAAAGAAGGAGTTGCATGTGTTGAAGCAACAACTCAAGAAGAACATGAAGCTGCACAAAGTGACAAATGAATTGTAGTGGGATCAGGAACAACAGTGGGCGCAACATGCACTCACAGATGAAATTGTTCTCGGACAAGTTAAAGATCCATCCCAACAACTAACACGGAGTAGACATGGTGATTAATGTGGTTGATCGCATGCAAGGGGTTCAACGACATGCATGTCATTGTGCGCACACATGCAATCCAACCCATTCAAAAGACTCACCAAGGCAAAGACAAGAAGCAAGTCCGACTGGAGCTGAACGGGTACTTCGGAAAGTTGATGCACATGACCACCAGCACACACTTGAAGATCAACACAGACACTATGCATCAATGTGCTACCGGTTCAGTCACACCTAAGAAGACCATGCGCATGTTAGCGAACGAGTTGGATGAAGGGGTTGAACCAATGAACCGGTTGCAATGGAAGCAAGAGTTCGCTTCAACAAGATGTCACCATGAGGTGCATGCACACCATCATGGATGACCAAGCTTGGCATTAGCTCACCAGCTCCACCACCACAAGAATATCAAAGAGTTGGTCTCACCACAATGGATCGAGTGTTAGTGATGTCTTGCAAGGCTTTCTCAAGCCATGTTGTCTCACATGAATACATGTGCGTTGTAATGTTGAGTCATGTCAAGTGTAAGTCAAGTGTTAATAGTTGGATGTAACAGTCATAGAGTAGGTGAAGAGTCATGAGGGTAGTTGAACTGTCACAAAGTGGAATGTCAACGGTCACCCCACCCTTTGCTATAAATCGTCTCTTATAACTCATTTTATAGGCTTTTTCTCAGCCAAACTTATACTAAGACTATCTTGAAGAAGGCTTGGATAATATTGTAACATGCCTTGGCTTCTCCACTGCACAGAGCTAGTACATCTCTTTGGAGGAGCAGGTGGATGTGGTTGTAACGTTCCACTTTTGGGGCTAGCAGGGTTACATGGATGTATTGTATGATTGTGACTTACACTTATTTATATAATAAGAGGCAACACATTTTCATGAATATGTTATTATTGTAGTTGGAATGCTCCAATTGCTTTAATGATATATGTTGTTTAACTTAATACTTGTGTATGAACTGATTCACATGAAATTATATGAATCTTTTTGTTAATGTGTTGTATATATTGTTAATGCTGTCACCGTCCATGTCGACTGCTCTGCTAGACATTAGACAGACCTTTCACTTGAACCTTTCCATAACAACCGTTGCACTCGTCTCAGACTGATCTGTGAGTGTTGTACGTGTTATCTTACCTTGTATGATGTGACTTGCGCATCCGAGTGGACTGCTTCGCCAGAAGCTATGCATGTACTTTGTATTGTGTGTTCCTAGCTGAGTTGGGAATGCTCCCTTTCAACCTATAACTCACCTTCACCTCCTTCCTCCTTCGAAGTGTTGGAACCTCTCATACACCTTCCTTGACTCACTGCATCAGTCACACCCTTGCTGCTGACAGAGTTATTCTACTTGCCTCTGTGAGACATCGTGGTCAAGGCATTACCTTACAACCCATTGTTGGGACTCCTACACCAAACGGTCTAAGGTCTAATTGGGACATATTACCAGGGAGATCCCCTTGACATGTTGGTAGGTGTAGCACCATCAACAAGGTGCAACACTGGTTTGGTGGGAATCAAAGACCTAAGAGGAGATTAAAAAACACGATAAGATCTCAATTTCTTGGAATGATTTCATTGCTGCAATCAAAAGACAATTCTACCCTCTAGCTTATATGTAAAAAGGCATCATGAAGTGGTAGAACTTTTGACAGATTAAAGGTCAAAATGTGCAAGATTACACCCAAGAATTCAGAAAAAGGTCTTTGATGTTAGGTGTAGATTTGCAATCACAGGACACATTGTTGAAGTACATAGGGGGTTTACACATTTACCTTAGGCATACTATCTTAATGTTTAATCCCAATAATTTAGATGATGTGTGTGCAAGCCACTCATCTTGAGGCAAGAGGGAAAAACACCCCAGAAGAAGGTAGTAGAAATCCATTTAAGGGTAAAGGAAAGGAAAAGGATTTCAAAGGGAATGCAAAGAAAAATGCGTTTATCAAAAAATAAGGAGAGAAAGTTACATGAAAACATTGTTCCATAGAGGGTCACAATGAAGCTCACTGTTGGAGCTTCATCCCGAAATGAGACCAAAGAGAAACAACAACAAGGGAAAACAAAAAACAACTACAACCACTCAACATGATTTGGGATCCGATTCTAGTGATGAAACTAAAATCACAACCATGGGTTTAAAAGGAAAATAATCCATTGATATCACTAGTTCTTCAAACTCACAAAATGAAACTCCAAATGAAAAGAGGAGAATATAACTTTGTCACATAAGGGTGATCTAAAAACATAACAAGATGATACACTTTTCGATAGTGGCTCTCAAGCCAATCTTATCTTTGAAAACATTGCCAAAAGTTTAAACTTGGAAAGCATTCCACATCATAAACCATATATACTTGGATGGGTGTGTGACAATGCACAATTGCAGGTTACTAGAAAGTGTAAACTGAAATTCGCCATTACCGCAAATTTCATAGATGAAGTGGAGCTTGATGTTGTGCCATTAGATATATGTGGCACAGTTTCAGGAAACCCGTACCTTTATAATAGAAAAATTATCTTCCATAGACATGAAAACAAATATAATTTATTCAAAGATGGAGTAGAATATATTGTGAGAGATCATAGCAAGAAAATAAATCTTTTTCTTGTTAATGCAGGGTAGATGAAAAGACTAGTGAATTCGAGCAAGAATTTTGCGCTTCTAATGTTGAAACCCAAGAATGATGTTGATAAGGAATCTTTTAAGGGTTGTGATTCAAATTTGAAATCAGAATTGGTTGACGTAGTTAACCAATATGATGAGATGTTTCAGGAACCAAAGGCATTACCTCCCAAGAGAGGAGTCCAACATGAGATAAAATTGTAGCAAGATTGTCCTCTTCCTAACATTAGCATATACATGATGTCACTGTTGGAAAGTGCATAAATTAGGAAGTAAATTCAAGAGTTGTTGAATAAAGGGATCAACAGACCATATTCCTCTCCATGTTGTTCACCTATTGTCTTGGTTGTTGGGTTGTGTTATATTCTTTCCACATAGTGAACAGGGGTTTTGAGGGGTACCCATAACCCCACTTTATGGGGTTTGGGGCAGCGCCCTAGAAAATTTTGGTTTTGGACCCTATGTTAGGTTGGGTGGACCCACCTATGGTTTTGTGCATAATTTTAGCACATGTTTTTTGGACGCGATGGTTTTCGGTCCATGGTATTGGATGCGATGGTTTTTTGGTCCATGGTATTGGACATGATGGTTTTTCAGTCCATGGTATTGGATGCTTCGACATGTATAAATA
>APFE031177325.1:0-11279 GCA_000404065.3 Pinus taeda
CTATGAGAACCTACTCTAAACTGGCCTAGAGGAATGTGAAGAGCATGCCTCCAGTGGTGAAACGTATACTGGGGTCGAACAATGAGCCCGTCTCTCAACTCCAAGAAGTGCTCAGCATAGAAGGTCATCTTTGGGCACAACCCTCCTGGAGGATTGACCTAGGTGACCTAGAAAAACTATCTATAGATGTCCTCCCTGATGATGTTGTTTAGCTCTTGTTCAATAGGTAAAAGGTGACTAGGAGCATCTAAGGAATATTGGAAAGGAGGGAGATGCTCCAACTGAATTCCCACTGACCCTAAGAGGTTTGACACTCCTGTAAGCCAACATCTGGCTCAGCCTGACGGAGTAGAATGGGCAATAGCCTCAAAAGAGAAATATGCCAAGAAAGGATAACAGTCCTTACTCTTTATCGCGTCTGCCAAGCCCTGGACATGATGCAAGAATGAAACCAAAATGAAGACCGTCTCAAGCCAAAAGGACTGAGCTCCAAACTTTGCAAGGATGATGTGTTGCGGCACTATCAGTTTGCACCTAATAATGCAGCGGAGAAGAAGAAACTAGACTCTCTCAGTTGAAGCCCAATCTGACTCAAGTAAAAATGGTCCCCAAATCTCTGATCCATATAGAACAGTGGGACGAATCAAGGTGTCCATGAGGCTCATCTTGGACAAGATGTCCTGGAAGTGATGTCGAAAGCATTGTCTCTCGAGAAGGGCTAAGGATCCATATCCTTTGTTGATTTGAGGCTGAAGGGTTGGTTGCAAACTGAAGCGAGGACCTGAAAATTGCACCCCCAAGTAAGTATACATGCTGGTGATCTCAATCTCCTCCCCTCTGAATAGAAAGTGAAGGTCTGAGGTTTTCTTCACCCCATTGAAGATCATAACCTTGGTTTACTTGGGTTGATCATCAACTGTCGATGGTCACAAAATAGAGCTAAGGCATCTAGCTGCCTCTGTAATCTTTCTGGGGATGAGGAGAGGACGACCACATCGTCAGCAAAGAGTAGAATAGATATCAGAACTTGTTGAAGAAGGCAACCATCAATGTCCTAGATATGCTCGTGTAGAAATGCTTCCAACTCATCAATATAAATCCCAATCAGGGTAGGGGACAGTTGACAACCTTGTTTAACCCCAATAGTGCTTCAAATGAAATCAAACATCCCATGGGTTGCATGAAGACAACCAAGAATGGACTCATAATTTTGTATGCCCCACTAAGCCATAATAACATGATAAAAAAGTGTACAACGAGCAGTTCAAAGGATAAAAACGTGGGCAAAGGAATATATGTATTTACCCATCAGGTAATACTATATGTACACGTTAAATAGTTGTCTTAAGTGTGTTTTGAGATTAGCACACACAACCCAAATACTTGCATTCACAATTAGTATACACCATAGAAAAAATGGAATTAATTAGGAAAAAGGCACTGGACATCAAGTCCATCTACACAAAAAAAAGTAGAAGCATATCTTACCTTACAAGTGGTGAATTCAAGCTTATGATATTTGGTATTTTCTGCAAAAAGGTGAGCATGAAACATGGGCATGTAAGAAGTAGTGACACTGTACATTTTGCAAAGCATTCTGAATGGAAGTTTTGAATGATCAACCATGGGTGCTACTATCAACTTGGGCTCCCCCAATTTCCTCCAATGCCTCCATTCCCTTTCTATCAGAGACCCATCTACCATAATTTCATCGCTTTAATCAGATAAGGAGTGTCCAGAGTCCACATGAGATGAGAGGATTGAACAATCTATGGCTTCAAAGGTATCTTCAGCCGCATCCTCTGAAGAACCACATGGTGATTCAGAAAGAGTGAAATCAACGATTCTTGAACAAAGGACATTGTATGCATTATCTGGAACCTCTATTTTCATTGGACCAGTAGAGGAAGAGAAATGAAATTGTCTTAATATCCAAGGAAGAAAAGGAAATTATAGGCCACACGAATATCGATTATCTATGCTTGAAATTGATGAGAGGCATGTGAGAGAAGGCCTTGCCTTCATTGAGGGCCATCTAGTTAGTGTAGAAAGATAAACATTTCCTTAAAAGAGAAGGTATATGCATAAAAGAAAGATTTGAACCCTAGTTCAACAACACCTTAGCTTGGCCTCTGTGCTCATTGCCGACATACATTGGCCTCATTGCATCACATGCTTTTACTGCCCTCTCTTGTGATACATATACATTTTGCTTCACTTTAGATTTTAATTGCTTCTGACCCTGCATTTATGGTTTTATTCATTCCATGGCTACTGAGGTTGCGATCGATGTGGCTAAGGAAATGGTAGACACCATTCTTTGTGTAGCCATCAAGCAGATCAAAGACATCCTTGATTTGGAAGAAAATATTCAAGTTCTTCATATGTACTTCGCCCACATGGCATCCTTCTTAGACCATATTCAAAATCAATTCCAAGATCAACATAGAATGCAACTAAAGCCCACAGAAATGTGTTTGAGAAAGATGGACGATGCCCTCACAAAGGCCAAACAACTCGTCGATGGCATCAAGCAATAGCAAGTGTAGTGTTTCAGTGGTTGTATTCTCTGCAACCCCAAGCTCTCTAGAGAGAGAATGTAGAGAGTGGGAGATAACTTTTGATCACCTCTTTCAAGAGCTTCGAGGTGACCTACAAATTCTTGTGGATACCAAGCATATTGTGTCCACTGCAGCACCTAAGGAAAAGTCAGTCCTCCTCCAACCCGTCCCAAAAGTGCTAAACATAAAAAAGGGGGTTTTTATAAACCCTCCTGTAGTCATAAATCTCTGTTAAGTGCCGCCAAAATCTCGTTAACCTTTTTGGGAAAACACTTTTTTTTTGGTTGGGTTTAGTTAAAAGTTGCTTGGCAGGAATTTAATTTTCAATTTTGTTTTTAGAATATTTGGATTTTCAATAATTAATCCATTTATATTAAAATTAAAATATTTAATCATTAATGTTCATTTAGTTATATTAATCCATTTTTATATTAAAAAATTAAAAATATTTAATCAATAAAAAAATCATCTTAGTTTATGTTTTCAAATTAAAAGTATTTTTAATGTTTATCAAGAAAATGAAAATGGCCCTTCGATGGAGTAAATTTCCAATATTGTTTAATGTTCATGCATTTAAAGGATATTGCTAATTTTTTTTAGTGTTCAAGTTAATGTAATATAATGAAGAATGCTTAACCTCCTAGTAACACAAGAGGCCATGATTATGTGACATCAATGATGAACAATTCTATTAGAGGAAAAAGAGATCAAATAATATTCAAACAAATAAAAAGGTTAGGCCTCCTTACTCACCTATAATGTCATGATCCTCCTATAAAATATAACAAAGGAATCTGCATCTTCACACATACATATAACAAAATGAAATAAGAAAAATGAGGGAAAATATAAATCTAACTAGGATATAAAAGATGTCTTTGGTATTTGGTAGACGGATATCAATCTCACACCTCACAAATATAATTGAAGCATTCCTTTGAGGTGATAATTTAACAAAAGGATAAAAAAAAGTGTGAAGAAAGTATGATTCTCAACACTCAAATAAGCATTTGAGTGCAACATGCCACAGTTGGCTTGAATATAATCATTTCATTTCTTACAGGCTTTGGAAATAGAATGCAACTCATTGTTATAGGTTGGTCATCTAAGAAAACCATCATAGAGTGGTTGGCTATGATAGACCATCAAATGTTTGTGTAGTGTGGGAAGTACATCAATGACATGAACGACTCACTCATTGGGTGCCTATTGTGTAGCCATTCATCGACAAAAGATACTTCCCTGATGGGATAGAAGTGAAAACTGGTAGTTTCAAAGGTAGGAATAATGGCGTCAGAGGTAATATTATTTCCATAAATAAGATAACCAGAAATAGACTCATGAACACCATCAATATCTATTGGAGGTGCTACAATGAAATAAATAATGAATAGATGTGGGGAAGAAATTATAGAAAAGTTTATATATTTATTTTAAAATTTTCATAATTATTAGAGAGTAAAGAAGGTATAAATATATTTATAGGTGGTGTTGTTTTTGTTAATTTTTTTTTCAATGTTAAATTAGGTGTTAATCTAATAATGAGGAAGATGATTTGTTTTACTATTCCCCATAATGTATTCTTCTCTTTGTAGGTATTCTTCATAATGTATTTGACTCGGTTGTAAGCCTTTGAATTTATTTCCTTGTGAATGTGATCAAAGGATATAACCTTGAAGGTTCTAATCAACTCCATAACTCTAATCATCTATTGATCCAATAAATAAATGTTCAAGGAAGTATAACCTTTCAACCAATTTATAATAGCCTTTGAATCCCTTATCACTAGTAAGTTCAGATTGTTGAAGTGACACAATTAAAATGACTAACATAAATGACTAATTTGTATTACTGTAGTACTTTTTAAATAGTCGTATTTTTGTTCCTAAACTAAATTAGTCATTCATGTTAGTCATTTTTAGTTGAATTACTTATTATCTAGTTGTATATTTTAACCCGAGACTAAATTAGTCATTTATGTTAGTCGTTTTTAGTTGGTTCACTTAAGATTACTTATCTTCGGTAGTATTTCACATGGAAAAGTTGTGGTGACTAACATTTTTAGTCACCTAGTCACTAATTTCGTCATTTTCTACTAGTGTAGTGGGAAACTAAATATGAATCTTGAGACAGATAATCAACGAAATTTACAAAGTCATTATTTTAAAAAATGGTTGGACAGGGTAGGTGAATAGCCTCATAACCTAACTCAATAGGACTGAGTGGCATACGGTCACCAAAAGAATCGATGTTGGAATTGTCAAGTATTATATAGGGATCATAGGGAATAATACTAGATGAAATCATATTAATTGGAGAAACTGTAGTAGGAATGTCAAGAGGATGGAACCCAAAATTTCCCATTAAGGATGAATCTTTTAATAATCCTACTTCAACATTATCATAAGGAAGTGGGGGTTTTACCGACAAGTGGTATGTTACCAGTAGTCTACGAATTAGTGGAGAAAAAGGAAAGATGATCAATAGCCACAATGCCCCCTTGATGTGGGAAATAAATCATCCAAAAACATGATGAGACTACAACTACCATAGCATAAACCCAAGTATGACTTGGAAAGAGGTTATAATATAATGGTCCATCAATGACTTTGATGTGACCTCTACTGAGATCATATTACCTACTAATTCCACTTGCAATTAATTTAAGATCCCATAAGGTTTGAACCCTCTTCTATCAAAGGATTTAAGGTTTTTTGGTGACTGGATAAGCGATGGAGAACCTAAAGCTTTCCATCGTGATAGCAACATAATATAAGTAGAAGCACCTTCATCCACTATTGTCTGGAAGCCAATTTTATTTATAACAACTTGTATCATGGATGCAAGTTGAGCTGGAAGTTTAGGCATATGGTTTTCGTGATTAAACAAAACAAGACTCGAATATGTAGGATCCACTCCTCCAATTGCTACTAACAATGACTTCCTATGAGTAGGAAAATTCTACAAAAATTTGAGAGCTAACATAGCCAAATGATATTGAGCTATACCTTCAACTATGTTTTAATTTTGTGCAGCTCTCGCCTGAGGGTTAAAAGATTATTTATGAATAATTCCCTTGGGATGGGGTTTAATCATTAGTTCAACATCTGGTTTCTTAGTTTGCAGAGGACCAGAGTTAGGTGGAGTCGAATTGGAAGGTTGATCAATAACATTTCCATTCAATGGATTCAAGTTACCATAGTCTTTATTTCATGTAGCCACCAAGACATGTTTCTTATTTTAGGTAGTCACCAACATCAATACTTGGGAAGAGGAGGATGGGTTTTGCGCAGCCATATTTGTCACCTGATTCAGGAAAGGGTTCGTTAATAAGGAAAGTGCAGTAGATGTGGCTTTCAAGAACCAATTGATTTATGCTTGATGTGGATAATTCTTGGTAAAATTCTCTTCGTTATAGATGAGAAAAGGATAACGACGCTTGCATATCTCATCAAGATATTGGATTTTAAGTTTGTCCCATGGAGGGTTTTCTTGTTTGTTCTTTCCTTTACCCTTCTTTTTACTTCTTGATTGTTGAGATTTTCCTTTACTAGAATGAATAGTATTAATCTCCAAAGTAGTCATAGGAGCGGTAGGAGAGGGGATTTGATTAGCCACAGTATGAGGATGCTTCTGGTTGGATTGACTAGAGGATCTACTCCCTAACTATTGATCGATGAAACCAACCATGCCATCGGGAATATGTGATTCCTTAGAGGTAGGAGGTGAATATTATGAGATGGTCATGAAGAGTTGAGTATAAATAAAATCTAAATATTGAGCACAGGCAATGACTTTCTCTTCAGTAGCAACTCCACCCTTGGAAACATCCTCACTTATGGAAGATAGAAATGATTTGATGAACAATTTTGCTAACAACTTATTGGGAGTATAAGTTTTGACCAATCAACTATGACATCTCCACTCATGAATGTGATATAATATGTAAGTGGAGTAGGATTGTTTCAGAGAGTTCAAAATCTCAGTACCAGTTTTGTAATAGATCAATAACTAGAAATGAGTTAAAAAAATAGTTGCCAATGCATTGAAGTTGCTAATTGAATCTTTGGGTAATTTGACATACCATTTAGTTGTCGGACTAGTAAGAGTTCATTGGAAAAGACATAAATGAATGGAGTCATCATTTAAGGAGTTTAAAGAAAACCATAAATGGTAAGTCATGATATGGTTCGATCAATCTTCTTCAGGATTCACGTTGAATTTGGCAATGTCACTCGGAAATTTGGCTAGAATAACTAACCACCAAGGAGAATGATAGATTAGAACGTTGGTAAGTCGGTAGAGATTTGGTAATTTTAATGTTGCAATGAAAGGAAACTTCTTATTGAAGTCTGTTTGTGGGGCCTGGTAACCTTGTGGGTAAAGGTTAACTACTGGTGGGGGATATCCTAGATAGGATGGAATGGGTTGAGCCACTGGCACTTGCATTCCATTAGGGTAAGGAGGAATTTGGAAATCAGGATATCCCATGCCAGGTTTCCTAATTCCATGAAAACCTTGATAAGGTTGGAAAGGTTGACCTTAGATGTAATGACCTTGATAAGGTACTTGTGGAATGGTTGTTGTTTGACCAACAAGGATTTGTGGTATACCTTGTAAAGTTTGTCTAGATGGAATTTGCATCATTCCTAAACTAGGTTGACTGGTTTGCACCCATGGCATTCTTTAAGCAGGTTGATTTACTTGTACCTGGCATATATTCTAACCAAGTGGATTAGGTGGAGTTTGAAATACACCCTGAATAGGATGGGTAGTTGCAATTTGAGGAATCCCTTGTACTTGTTGATTAGTTTGTATTTTAGATGCATCCTGAATGGGTTGAGGTGTTTGAAATTTGACTTGGACAGGTTGACTAATAGGAAGTTGAGATATAGAATAGATAGGTTGACAAGTAGGAACCTAAGGCATAACCTGAACAAGTTGACAAGTTGGAGCTTTTGTTAAGACCTGACTAGGTTGACCAAACACAGGGAGGGCAACATTCCAAGGAGTAGCAACCATTCCTAGAAATGGAGAACTAGTAGGAAGCAGACTTGTAACAGGTGGAACACCAACTTGTAACATTTGATTAGTGAGTGGGAACATTCCAGCAATAGGTTTCCCCTAGCTGGAGGACAAGGATTGAAGGGAGATCATTTCCCCCCTACCGAGAGGGTATCTAGTATAAGATGGAGTGGGTTGTTATGGGTGTCCTAATCCACTAAGAAATAGACCATACTATTGATCCAAAGGAATTTTGGGTGCAATAGGTTGAACAAGTTCTTAGTTGTTCGATAAATATATACTAGATAGTATTCCAAATGAACGTAAAGGAGAAGTCTAGAGACTAGTCAACGCACCGAAAAAGGTTCCTGACAACGATTGGTATTCGGGTGGTACTTATGGACCACTGTATAGGTGATTTTCTGGTGGAGTGACTAACATGGAGGTCGTCGAAACTTTAGTCAATTCACCCATAATGGAAGATATGGGTTGGGTGACCATCCTTGATTCTGTAATGGTTGGAATTCTTAAAGGATTTTATCGAGGATATTTCAAGAGTGAATTAAATTGAGGAGTTTGGCATAAAGGAGCTTGTAGTTGAGTATCAAGAGTAACAAAAGGAAAAAATTGATAGAGAGGAGTTCCTATAATATGAATAGGAGTTTGAGGGTGAGCCTAGCAGGCTCTTCCTCAGTAATTTCCTCTATACTCAATAATCCAGATAGAATTTGTTCTTCTTCAACACTTGAAGACAAAGGTTGTGGATGAGACAAAGGTAGAGGAGTGTATGAATAAGTTCCTAAAGTGATTTGTGGTTCCTCAAGTTGTATTACCTTAGGTTGTAAGTTTTCTAAAACTTCAATTACGAGTTCTATAACTTTAGGTTCTAATGTATCAACAACTTATGGTTGATAGGTTTCAATAGTCTCCAACTCACTAGTTTCCAAGAATGTAACTTCAGATTTGGTACTAATGGGAAGTGATGATTCTAGTTGATTAATTTCAGATGTGGTTCAAGATGGGGTAGCTTCTAAAGTACTAGGCTTGGTAAATTGTGTTTTCTTATTTTTATGACATCTGGGTCTTGCCTCTGGAGGTAAGGAAGGAAATATTTTCATTCCACATGAATGACAATGATGTTCTTCCATGGTTAACTAATTGATTTTAGAAATCAAAAATAAAAATAAAAATAAAAGGGGTAACTAGGCATAAAAGGTTTACCAAGTCACAATGAATTGCAATATATGGTTAAGTACATATAAGTTATCTCCCTGAATGATGTGTTCATTGTATCACAATTAACAAGGTGACCAACTCGGTTACCTATGGCAGGATTGCAACCTAGTGGGGACTTCAAAAATGTACTTGGAGGTATGTGGCATCACAATCTATAGTAGTGTTGTATAATGTGTAACCATACAATGGGGGTGTTCCTATATACTTGTTGTACGTGAAGTGTCATCCTATATACCCAAAGGTACGTGGAATAACATTTTGATATACTTTGATGTACATGGAAAACTAACCATCCTTGGGATTTAATGCTAACAAATAATGACAATTCCTATATTTAACAATGGAACAAGTCTTCTAGCTTAGACTGTTATAGCTCTGATACCACATTTTATAGATCTGATCCACAAATATATGATAGTAATAATATACCCAAGAATAATCACCAAAAATAACAAGATCAAAATAAATAGAAATGCTTCTTATTATCAAACCCTTCAGATAGGGCAACACCATACATTCACTCCTTAAGGAAGGAGAACAATCCACAAGCCATATGCTTGTACATACAATAATCCTTGACAATTCCTTGACAATATTCCTTCACTTCTCTCCATGTGGAGTCTCTAGCCTCTATATAGGCCTCATACATACAATACCATGGTTTCCTCATACCATCAACTAATACCATGGGCCCATTACATTATTATTAACTGCTTGTGGTCCCTTACATGATATGGGTTAACCACCTTATTTATTACTATGGCCCATCCCATTATTACATTATTACCTTGGGTACCTCCCTTTGTACCCCATATTATCCCCCCTAGGTATATAACATTCCACCCCCTTAGCATGTTTCATCCCCGAAACATGGGAAGAACACAAATAATAAGATCTACTCAAAAGAGTAGTCCAATGGTACCATGCTCGTGCATCTGGCCATCCAAGAGAAAGGTGAACCCTCAATCTCGCTGGTGCCTCACTCGCTTGAGATGGAAGTTGACCGTGGTAGCTCTTCTGTGTTGATGTGTAGTAGGTGGGCCTTCGCTCCTCTCTATATGTCCTGCGGGGGTTGTTGTCCTTGTGGCTAAATTGTTGTCATCTTGTTGGTTGTTTTCTTGCTGGGTGGTGTGGGTGGCGATATGTTGACGGTGTATCTTTCTTTAATTCACCACCTAATGGAGCCTGACTGTTATGTTGTGGTGCCTGCTATCGTGTCTTATCTTCCAATATTAATTCAACCACTCAGCCCTCCTCAGATGTATCAGCACCTGTAACCTTTTCTACTTCAGCCTCTGTTTGTGTTTGATTGTCGATCATCACTGGCTCATCATCTAATATGTCAGACCCTGGAACATCTTCTGCTTCAGCCTCCTTGGACTCTACCTGTTTATTAATGGAAATATCCTATAATGAAATTTTCTTCTTTTTAAACCAAAGCTTCAGGAATTTCTTCTATACATTAATATTGATAGTACCCACTGATTCCATCCAAGGGTATCCCAAAACAACATCCATGTTATCCATATCTAAAGCATAAAAATCACCATGCAACACATACTTATCCATAGAAAGCTTCAAATCCTTATAAATTTGAACATCCTCAGCATCAACCTGTGTATTTTTAATGTGTTTTGTTGGAACTTGCATTTTTTTTGCCAAATTAACATTGATAAAATTATGCTTGCAACTAGGATTGATAGAAACAATGATCTTCTCTTTCTGAATTAATCCATAAACCTGCAATAAGGATATACCAGTAGGAAATATACCCACATGTTTCTCCTTATCTTGTTTTTTGGCATGAGACCATCTGTCTAAAAGTAATTTTTCAAATTCTTCATCGGGCAGGTTGAGACACTTATTTTGGTTAAGTAATCCCCACCATGTGGCTGCCTCATCTTTAAAACTAGCCATTGCCACCCATTTCCAATTATGTCTAAATAACCTCTTGTATTCATTTATGTGTTCTTCAATAGTAGAACCATTATCTTTTCCTGTAAAAGCCATGAAGAGGGTTTTGCAAAAATTCACTTACTTGGCGAAAATTTGAAATTGTCACAGTTTAGTCAATATTGCTCAGAATACCTATTATGACCTGTTTTTGGAAATGGAACAACCATTATGCATCTGTCCATGTGATAGAAATTCTGATCCAGGCACTAGAATTTCAGATCTGCGCTGCAACTCTCCCGTCGTCCCCAAAATTTCTACAAAAAGCGCTGATTTTAAATCAGCGATATCTCCCTCATCCGGACTCCGATTCAACCTATTTCTTTTTTTAAATCAGGTATCTTTTCACATAGAATCCAGATCTACAATTAGATTTTGTAGATCTTGTACCAGAATGTCTAGATCTACGCCGCAAACTCGTTGCCCTGAAAAATTGTCTGCAACCCCACTGATTTTTAGATCAACGATATCTCCTTCATCAGGATTGCGATTCAACCGAATTTATTTATTTATTTATTTATTTAT